>JAHWFP010150503.1:77144-88169 GCA_023313725.1 Lithobius niger | reverse complement strand
AAAAAAAAACCGTTAATATGAAGCGGAAATGGCCCACGAGTGGCTAGTAGTGGCCGAAAAGTAGGCCCATTATGTATGGAACGCCACCAGATTGAGACAAACGGTTTTCAACTTTAGATTCAGCGACCAAATATTAGTTAAAAGAAATTTAAAAAAGGAAGTATGAAGCGGAAGTGACCCTCAAGTGGCCGGCAAGTGAGCTCATCATCTATGGTACGGTGCCAGATTGACCAAATGGTTTTCACCGTTAGATTCAGCATCCAAAAATTAGTTAACGAATGAAATAGACCGGAAGTGTGACGCGGAAGTGGCCCGAAAATGGTGGAAGACCGGTTGCAATTAGGTAGTCGCTGCTCCCACTTGTTACGATTAGGAAAAAAAGAAGATAAAAACAGGAATCATTTATAAAGTTCCGTTGTTTAGATTTGCCCATAGATGGCTCTGGCTTCCAGGCAAATGTAACCAATACCAGCCGTTTTATGACGTAATATATCCTTAACTCATAATACTGCACCGAGGATCGAATAGGTTTGCGAGAACCTGGGACCACAACCTCCAGTATAATACACTAACTGTGGTGTCTGCGGCCTATCTTGAGTTCTCCGCAGAACGAACACAGATAATCGATTGTACGTTTTCAGTAGCAGAGTGCCTTGTTGATATCAAAGATGGTTACAAAAACAATGGCGGCCATCGATTATAGCCCCCCCCCCCCTTCAGGAAGACGTAGCCGCTCACAAAATACTTGCAGGACTCAAGATACGCCGCGCACACAATAGTTCAGCTGATCGCACTAGTTCAGCAGATCGCGTTTAGCAGATCGCACTAGTTCAACAGATAGCATTAGTTTAGCAAATCGCCCTAGAGTGCACTAGGGGTTTTAATGGTGACTTTCCAACCTACGAGTCTTTAGGAAAAATGGCTGTGCATATTTAACAAGGTTTGGATTTTGTAAGTACCATTGTTAGTGAATACTTGCTAGCATGAATATTAAGTAGGGGTGTGCGGTTTTAATATTTTGGGTTCGATTCGATTTCGATCGATTTTGGGGAAGAACGTCTCGATTTCGATTATTATTCGATTTCGAAATTCAATTTTTTTTTTTTCGATTTTAAAATATTTTTTTCAATTTTTATCAATAATGGCTAGCCTTTGAAAAAGATATTAATTTTAAGTAATTACATTCCTGTAAACTAATGTTACTCCAATACATTAAACTTGGAATTATGTCTTCATTTAATGCGCAAAACTACATTTTGGTTTTAACACAAAGTCAGAAAGCAAGCTTCCACCTTCCCCCACTCCTCCTTTTGAGTAGCATCATCCTTAGATTTTATTGAGTCAAATTAACTTCATATATTGTGCAAGTTTGGCAAATTATTGCACCTTAGTTGATTGCTAAACTTACACTGACATGTTGTAAGGCAATGACTACACTATTTTAGCAATGATTAACATGGTACTATGCACAGTTGCCATATAAAACGAAGTCATTATACATTTTTGACTAAAGTTAATGCTTTACTTGATTCAAATTTGTTTGTTAAACTTTATTCAGTATATTTACTTAAAAATTTTCATAAAATCGAAAATAATTCATCTCGTTACTCGATGGGGATCTGGTTACTCGGTGGGAATCTCGTTAATCGGTGGGAATCTCGTTAATCGAATTTTTCGATTTTGATTCTGACGGATTCGATTCGATTTCGACAGCATAATAAAATCGAAATCGAATCGAAAGTTTCGATTTTCGCACAGTCCTAATATTAAGCAACCAAAACAAATACGACTAATTGTCTGCAAATACTAGCTTAATAATCCACGTATTAACGCTATTCCCCTGCCCAAACTTGGCTTAACCCAAGTACTTCTTTGCATATTAATTATTCCTTGGCTATATTTAAACTCATTTTCACAAGGTATTTATTACCCCGACGTTTGCCTGAATAGAAGTTACAAAATATTCTTTCCCACACTACATTTATTTCTCCAGACTATTTCAGTTTCCATTTTACGCTTTCTTCTCAAGGAGTAAATAAGTAATAGATATCCGTGAAGTAGACCCGGTTATCTCGAAATAATTGATCGTCTGCGAGAAACGGAACAGTCCAAAGATCGAGGGGTGGCGAAATCGCACGAGCTTTTGCTTCGATTTTGCTACCCCGAGATCTTAGGACTGTTCTGTTTCGAGTAGACGATCAATTATTTCGGGATAACCGGGTCTACTTCACGGATATGTGTTTTAATGCTAAGGTGTGACATTTAGCCAACATATCTAGTTATTTGAGATCTAAAAAAAATTTATTTGAAAATTTCATTTGTGAATCATGACGTAAATTCCTGAACTCAAACTTCCGGTTTAAACTTCCTGTCTGCGAAAGTCTCACGTACGCGAGGACGTCCCTATATCCAGTCCCAGTCACGACGTTTGAGTTTAAGGTAAAACCGTATTTTTTCTACTTTATTAGTTTAAATAAGATATAGCACATAAAATGTGCTATTCGCTTGAGTCTCGTAGGTTTTTAGGTGTGTTTAGAAAGTGTCAGTAGGCTAGTTTTCGTACCGTCGGAACGAAAGGTTGCCGGGTCCGGCATGGACCATCCCTTCATGGATGGGGGTGGGGAGGAGGCTAGTATCGTACGCGAGGTTTTTTTTTTTTTCGTTTTAGTGCGGAAAATGTCGCCAGGTTACAAATGTGCTGTTCGCTTGAGTATCATATGTTTTTAGGCGTATTTAGGTGTGTTTACAAGAGTCGGTAGCCTAGTTTTAGTACTGTTCGGAGCAAAAGGTTGGCGGATTGGGCCATTCCTCCATGGGTGGGGTCCTAGCATAGTAGCCTACGCGAGGTTGTTTTTTTTTCGTGTTAGTACGATAAATGTCGCAGGTTGCAAATGTGCTTATTTATGTTGGTTGCAATGGGGTGTGCTGGTTGAATTTGTGTTGTGTACGGTAGTTTTGCAAAGTATGTCACATGGTAGAGCAGTGGTTGTGTAGAGCGCGGAAAAAGTGTTAGATTATCAAAAAAGTGTGGGTTATCAAAATTAACCCACGGTGACGTGTGTGGGTTTTCAGATTAACCGTATATAACGACTACACTTTTAGCATTGGGATGTGTTGGCGTGACGTCACCACCGTGCATTAAGTTCTCTTAATTAGATTTTCCATGATGATGAACAAAGTGAATTTAATGTATTTGTAAGGACAAATGTATGGATGTAACTGGTTTATTTGCGTTTAATAGGCTACTATTTACAGGGTTCACAAGGATCCTGGAACGCACTGGAAAAAAAAAACTGAAATTTCGAATGAGCGATGGCGATAAATAATGTGTCGCGTACTCCAAGATTGTATAAATATTTTTGAAGAATATTTTGAAATGTTTTTTCTTCCTTTTTTTTTTGCATTAATGTAATCCCTTGATGAATGAACTTATAAAAACAAGCGGCTACAGCGACTGCCTAGTCACACCGGTCTTCTGTACAGTTCCTCCACTTCCAATGTTGAGGCGCACACCTCTATCATGCATTGCAACAGCTATCTCTATTATACTAATCTAAAAGCAGTAGCCATCACAATTGTCGGTTAAGAATGTGTTAGCTTTTAGGCGTAATTGTCAGCTTTTAGGCCTATTTTTAACCAGCAGTTTTAATTTCGTAAGTAGCAGCTAACGGAGATATGGTCTGTATAGTAAGCCTATTCATTTTTGCAACACGGTGCGCCGACAGGCAGACAGTTACAGTGTTACAACGTATTACAGTGTTACAGTGTTAAGAGCCTATATAGATCAGTGGTAGTAGGGAAGTGACGAGAGAGACACTGTTCGCAACTCGTAGCAACTTGACGTTGCCATAGTAACATGATTTTAGGCCTAATTTTCGTTTTTAGGCCTAATTTTAAAAATGCAGTTTTAATTTCGTAAGTAGCAGATATAGGCCTAATGGAAAATTTGGTTCGACGATAAGCCTATTCATTCATGAAACAATGCGACGAGACTATTTTAAATGAAGCTAAAATCCATTTGTTTTTATTGAGTGTTACCTTAGGATTTTAATTCGACGATCAAATGTTATTATTTAATTTAGTTACGTCGAAGAATTCTATTAGCTATAAGGAAGTAACGATGTTTTAATTTGCCATGTTATTTAACTAACTTCTCACACTGAATCTAACGTTGTAAACAATGGTCGTCAATATCTGGTACCGTTGCGAAGTTGAAAAAAGCGACGGACGGACGGACGGACAAAGTCGTTGCAATAGTCTGCTCAGCCGGTACGGCTGTACAGAAGATTAAAAAAACAAGTAATTAACACTGGCGATAGCCAGTATTAGTAAGGGTCGACTTAGGATCTCTGTGTTAAACTTTCACCTTTGAGAGCTTATAACTCCGCAAAAAGTAAATATCATTAAACCAAATTTGGAATCTAGCCTTGACTAGTCAAGACCTGTCTGCAGTCCAAAAATTGTGAAATTCGGTCGAGCCAAACCCTAGATTAACTGAGCAAAAAACTGCTTCGCCGTTTAGAGAAAAAAAAAACATTAGAGCTCGTATCCCCATACTCACAGCCGTGAAGGCACAGGAATAAACACGGATTAGACTTCACTCGAACGGAACGAACTATAATTTGAACTCCAATACCAGGGGACAAGGACTGTTTTTGATCAATGGTTATGTCAGAAAGAAAGTCCGTTTCGTGTGAGTAGGTATATGTGTATTTTGAGTGCATTTATAATTTGTGAAACAAGCAGACTCCTAGTTAAGGCAGTTTTTGCCTGTGTTTGTGTTTGAAGGTCGTTTAAGTAATTACGTGCCAAACCCTAGATACAGAGAGGGGCCAAATAGACAATTCTTGTTCTTGTTCTGGGGATGTACCTTTCGTCTGTCCTCTCAACAGGTCAAACCATTTGTCCTATAAGGCTGGTTCTTGCTCATTTTACAGGTGTTTCTCTGTAGATGTGCCCTTTCCATAAAGCCTTTTTTAATTGGTCAAGTGGTTCAGGGGTTACGAAGCTCTAAACGACCAGATTGATTGTTTTACATTGTTTTAAACATTGTTAGTAGTGGGGATTGTAGTGGGATTGTAGTGGGGATTTGCGATATGAGGACATACCTACCTACCCACCTCCCGCTCGTCGTGCAGGAAGTCACAGGAAATCATGCAGAGCAGCAAAATCCTCAAGTAAACCTACCCTTTTTAAGAGCGTGCTAATGACGAATTAGCAACTTCACTCAAGTAAACCTCCCACTCAAGTAAACCTACCTCACTCAAGTAAACCTACCCTCACTCAAGTAAACCTACCTCACTCAAGTAAACCTACCTAACTCAAGGAAACCTCCTCCCATTCAACTAAACCTACCTCACCCAAGTGGGGATTTGCGATATGAAGACATACCTACCTACCCACCCAACCCGGAAGTGACGTCATAGGTCACGTGACTGGAAGTGACGTCATACAAGATGGCGGCGACAATGTGCACCGGAAGTCCAAGATGGCAGCGCCATGTGGACCGGAAGTGCGGCAATATCCACTTTGGCGGCGCCCATGCGAACCGGAAGTCCCCTTTTCGTTAATCTGGAGGAGGGGGGGTAAGTGCTTTTTTTGGTACTTTTTGAGTCCTTTTGGTACCGTGCGAACCAGAAATGCAGCTATTTTTCCAAGATGGCGGCACCCGCAAGTACCGGAAGTGACGTTCCAGCCAAGATGGCGGCGCCCCATGCAAAGTAGAAGTGCAACTATTTTCCAATATGGCGGCCTCCAGACCGGAAGTGACGTGATCCAAGGGGTCGTGCGAGTGCTTTGTGAGCGTTCGCGTTGTGAGAACTCTCAAATGCTTTCAGAGCGTGATAATGACTAATTAACAACAGCAAGGGGGGTTCACAAAAGAGGAGAGTCCTAAAATCGAGGGGGTTCCTGCAAAATGCGTCATGAGCTTACCAGGGTCCCCCCCGGAGGGTGACGAATTATTGACATTATTGGGGGATCCCGAATGTGGGAGGGTTCCAAACTGAAGGGGTCGTGCTAATTGCTCTTTGAGCTTTCACATTGTGAGAATGACGAACTGTATTCCTGATGGCACGAAAATGACGAATTATCAACATTTTGAGGAGTTCAAAGGGGGGAGGGGGGGTCGTGCAAATGCTTATTGAGCTTTAATATTGCTAGAACTCTCGAGCGCTTCAAAGTGTGAAAATGACGAATGCAAATGTAAATTCTATACGAGTTCTCACAATGTGAAAAGTCCAGAATGTTTCAGAGTGCAAAAATGACGAATTAGCAACATTAGGGAGAGTTCTCAAATTGGAGTGCTTTTCAAAAGTGCGATAAAACGACGATATGATAATATTGCTTCTTTCTACACCACCCAGGAGGTAAAGCATATGGTGTGTTTTGTTTAACGTGGTTTCCCCAGTAAGCCTAAATCCACGCGGCTTGGAGATCATCACAATCTGATCTCACGAGCTCATCTTTTCTCCAGTCTAATATTTCTTTCATCCTCCGTTTCTAGACGTTGAACTTTTCTTTTACTGGCGGCTTTCTTCTGTAGTCTAGCCGCTCTTTGCTCCTGCGTTCTAGAGCTTGAGCTTTTCTTTTACTAGCAGCTTTTTTCTCCAATCTAATATTTCTTTCATCCTCCGTTTCTAGACCTCAAACTTTTCTTTTACTAACCGTCATTTTCTCTAGTCTAGCCGCTCTTTGCTTCATCGTTTCTTCAGCTGGAGCTTTTCTTTTACTAGCCGCCATTTTCTGTAGTCTAGCCGCTCTTTGCTCCTTCATTCCTTCAGCTTGAGCTTTTCTTTTACTAGTGGCCATTTTCTTAACCTAGCTTCCCTCCACACCTCCGTTTCTAGTGTGTGAGCTTTTTTTTTTTTTACTGGCGGCAGCTTTCTTTCTAGTTTCCTTCTTCCACACCTCGAAATCCTCCAACTTTTTCCGGCGGTTCTCCAGTACGGCGAACCTGTGGACGGCCTTCTCATTCTCTTCGGCTATTTTCGCTTCGGTCAGTATTTGCGCTTCTCGCTCTTCCAACTGGAGGGATAATTTTTCCTCTCCCTCCTCGTCGCTCATCACGTCCACGTCCGAGTCGAAATCGTCCGTATTCGTCCCAAGTACCGGTATCGTAGTGACCGGTGGCTAGCATATCTTCGCCATTGTCCAGGATATACTGCTTGTCATCGTAAAGCGAGAGGAGGGATTTGGATATACTAACGATGCTTAGTTCGTGCCCGACGCTGAAAAATCTTGGCCCAGCTTCCCTTTTGAGGAGGTGCAGCAGAGTTTAGGGCAGCTTCATAGTTGCTGAAGCTCAAATGTTTCTTCACGAACGAGCTTTGGATACCCTTGGCCTTCTTGACATCCTCTTTTTTCAGAGGTTTAATATAGTACAATTTTGATCTGAGTCCGATGAACTCTAAGATGGGACGCCGCCCATTTCGTCTTTCATTTTCCCTAACACTTGTTTGTTCGTGCAGGAGAAGAGGGGATGATTCGATGGGTAGTTGCTCGTGTCGAAACGGTCTATGTCCACGAGCATGTCTTGGTAAAAGTCCTCCGTTTCAATTTCGTAGCAGAGTCTGTCGGTGTTGGTGAAAAAGAGTTTGGCGCGGTCTTCGTACTTTGGTCGAATGTAGTCTTAGTGGAATTCGAACATGAAGAGTTTGGAGAGTTCTAGTATGGTAAATCCGGAGTAGGTCGGAAGATCACACAGCGCGCTACGAACGCGGCGGTGAGTTGCAGCAGGTTTTCGTTTAGGATCTTGAAGGATTCGGCGTGTGGCTGGAAGGTATATTTCAGCACCGTTTTTTCGTCAGTACACAGCTTCACGTCGAGGCGACTTTGCTTATTCTCCATGGTTTTTCCAAACACCGAATTATTCAGTAATTTGAAGTAGTCTTTGGCGAAAGGAGTGGTTGCTTCTTGCCTTTTTGCTGTGTTGAATTCGATGTACGATTTCATCCACGATCTTTAGTTAAAGGCTAAGACCTTCAGATATGTCAAAGTACTAGTCCGTGCCGGCGGTAGAATTTCAAGTTCCTGTAGTGAAGCGTGTATCTCTTCTTGTGCAGAAGGATCGGGACTAGTTTAGTGTTGGAAGAGGACTTGATCTTGTGGTTTAAATCTTCCGCCAGATCCAGAGAATAAGGGGAAATCAGCTCCTTTCCAATGTCGATCTTCTCAGGAGCAAGCGGATAATCGTTGTGCGCGTTGTGCAACTCTTTGGAGTACTCAAGGTCTACTTCCAGAATATAGCCCACGTCGGAATCGTCCGGTACGGTGTCTACGTCCAAACTTCTAATCTCCTCCCTGGTTAGGTAGCGGAACTTGTCGTAGGGGAGATGAGCGCACATGGCAAAACCGTACAGGTTGTTCATATCCCAATCCATTATGTATAGGGAGTGTTTGCTAGGGACGTAAAGAGGCAGGTATTTGTTATTGGCTTTCGAATGCCTCTTTGCGACGAATAAAACTCCGCCTCTGGTGCCGGAAGATATGAGATTGGGCTTACCGACGTGCGTGAATAGCTCCAACTCGGACTCCTGCATCCTAAGAAGAGCTGCCCAGCTGAACCCTGGAGTGGAGATGTAATAGCAGGGGTCCAGCTTGTTGTTTTCGAGGCACAATTTCCGGAAATCGTCGAATACGTCGGCGAGCAGGAAAACGTCGGTCATTTAGAATATCTCGTGGGACGTACGGAATACCTTCGATTTCATTCTCAGCCAGAGGTTTAATGCCCACACGTATTCGTATCCGGCCAACATCCCATCTTTCAACCGGATGCAGAACGAGTGTCTCGACGGTAGATCTTCCTCGTCGAAAACGGACATGTTGCTTGTATGTTCGTACGGGTAAACACCCTTCTGCGTTAACAAGTTCAGTGCATTTTCAAGAGTGGTTTCCTCCGTAAGCCATGTGGATTTCAATCCAGATTCTAACGCCGCCTCGAGGATGGGGAAGCTGCTCTTGTCGTTCCTGCGGTTCTTTACTAGAGTATCCAGAGAGGTGTTTAAGAAGTTGACGCTATCTATAAAGCGAAGGTTTATCTTGGTGACGTCATCCTTAATGGTTATGGTCTGGAACCTCTCGGTGTTGCGAGCTATAACATCTCCTTTTCCCGGAAACTTATGCACTGCGGGTACCAGAAGGTGCATGTCCTATCCTTCCAGGCCGTGGAACATGACGGGAATGGTTTTTTGCTCTCGCGCGGTTAGGTTGCAGTTTGGATGAGCAGCTCCTCTATATATCCCGCTGATGTGGCAATGATCCCCCGCTTTATTGTCGACGAGCCGTACTTTAGATACCCCGTCGATATTTGCTTTCTGATAACGCTTTTTGAAGGCTTTCCCGCAATAATGACACACGGTGGCATTCTTGAAATCGGTTTCTTCGGATGGGGTGAGGTGGAGGGATTTTGCATTTTTCAGCAATTTTGCGTAATATCGCGCTTCTGTTTCCATACGTTTATAAAATAATTCGACCGCCTCTTCTCCCAAGTGGTACTTGTGACGTATAATCTTCCCATCATTCCCCACTAGCACGTAACCGAAACTGCAAGGAAGGTGTTGATGGATTCCGGTGGTTGAACTCATCGAAGCATCGGGTTGAGAGGTTTGGACGGGGCGAAGGAGGCATTCACAATCGGCGTAGATGGTGTGAGAGAAAGGGTTTTGACGGTTAAAGTGCTTGAGTGCGAGTGAGTTTTCACCTAGCTTCTTGAATCTAAGCGCTTGAACGGGGTTAATTTTGACGCATTCTTTCCTATGGGCCAGGAGCATCCATTCTCCTCCAAAACTGGCGAAACAGATCCTACAATAGAACTTGGCATGGGAGCCCGAACCTCGATAGCGTAGAAAAGCAGCTACATTGGTAACGGCACAGTAATGGCTGTTTAAGGTTTCCGAATCGTCGTCATCGTACAGATAAAGAAGGTCGATCGGTAGTCCGTCCAAGTTTTTAGAGACGCGAAGCAGGTGCAACTCCTCTTCGCAGCTATAACCGATGATATTAATCGATAGGTCATTCGTCTTTTCAAACTTGTTGATTTCGGCGATGTTAGTAGGGTATTGTTAGCGTGAAAGTATCTAGCATATCCTCAAACTGGCGGTAATCTTCCGGGTCGACATTGTCCAACTGCAAAGCCGCGGCCAGTATGGAATAGAGAAAGCATTTATGATCGTTTAAATTTAGAGCGTTCACTACCGCTTTCTGCTTGCCAGCGAGCGCTTTTGGAAGAGGGATGTACGACGATGCTCGCAGCGGCTTATACTTCGACACCTCGGCTTATACCTCGATTAGTAGGTTATGGATGCAAGAGATAACCCAGCCGCTGCCCCGCTTGGCAAAAGCATCGATGGATTCTTGGATTTTTGCGAAAGCTTCGGCCAGGTGAGTGGGGATGTCGTTGGGATTATGTATTTCAGAGTATCTCGACCAGAATCCCACTTGAATGAATGCAGCCTCCCTAGTAAACTCTATACCCAAACTGATCTGGGCTTTGCAGTTTAGCAGCTGGTGCAAACAAACTTTCAGCATCGCTTGTAGTGCCACATGTATAGATAAGAGGAATTTAATCGGATCGCCAAAGACACAATTCCCCACTAGAGGCATCTCGTACTGTCGGTGGCCCAATCCTTCGTCTCGTGATGGGGGTGATTGACTCTTGAGGAAGTCGGGTAGCTTGTCGTGGAAGCAAGCACATTCTTCCGCATTAAATGGGTGATGGAACCGTAGGTGTTCCCAAAGCTCTGCCTGCGATGGAAAAATGGTCGCACAGTACACACAGGTGAATGTCTTCTTTTCCATTCTTTTCTGAAAATAGACAAAAATTTATCATTTTTTAATAAAGAGGAATAAAAAATTGAGGAAGAGGAACAAATTTTAATTCTTTTTTTAATAATGAGGAAGAAAAAAAATTGAGCAAGAGGAACAAAATTTTTTAAGTAGTAGCCTAATGTTTGGAAAAAATACACCGGAAAAAAAATGTAAGAATACACTGGAAAAAGGTAAGTACGTATTTATTTAAGATTGCTA
>JAHWFP010150503.1:52031-63942 GCA_023313725.1 Lithobius niger | reverse complement strand
TTATAATAATAATATACAATTCACCACAGGAGTGGTAGGAGGTCAGAACGGTGGTGAGCCACTTTACACCGGTCCTTGAAAATTTTAGTAAAAAGAATGACTAGTTTGTCACAACTGGACGCTTAAAGGCACATAACTCCCTCCGGTATATTTTAACAGTTTCACTCGATACATTACCGGAAATAGTTTTATATAAACTGATTTACCTTTCATTTGCTGGTCTAAGGGTACGATGCAGATGTCAGTAGTGGCGCGTGAATGTTATTAGGCTTGTTTTAAACGGCTCGGTCCGAGCGGTATATAACTCCCGCCACATCGCTGGCAAGCCGCGGCCCTGGAGGAAGGATAATTAATCCTTCGCTCAAGTTTGCGACTTGGTCGTACGATGTGTCACGTTGCAGCGGCCCCGAAATGAGTGTAACTAGTGTCGTAGAGCAATGCGCGCTACGGTCGTTTGAACTATATTTTAGCGTAGGTGACGCAGAGTAAAGCGGCCAGAACGGAGGGATTTATGTGCCTTTAAGAAATTTAATAAGGTCTGGGTACTTGAGGCGTCGCTTAAAAGAGTTTAGATTTGGGGCATCTACCACTTCGGCTGGTAGAGCGTTCCACATGGGGACAGTCCAAAGGGAGAAAAAATTTCGCCGACAGTCAAATCGGGAAACCTGGAATGATAATTTCCAGCAATGGCCACGGGTGTTGATGCTTGGTGGGGCCAAATCGAAAAGACGAAGATCGATACCAACTAAACGGTGAAGGATCTTATATAACATTACGAGGTCAAATTTCAGTCTACGAAATTCGAGTGTTTCGAGGCCAGAACTGCGTAGTCTTTCTTCATAGCTAAGTTCTCTGAATCCTGGGAGAGCATTTGTGAATCGCCTCTGCACGAGTTCAAGCAGTTCAATGTCACGAACTAAATAAAGGGACCAGACTGGGGTGGCAAACTCCAACAGGGGTGTAACAAATACCTTATAAGCCCGTATCTTTGTAGAAATTTTTCCCGATTTAAAGCATCTATTAACGATTGCCGATCGTGAAAAGGCTGTAGCGCAGATCTTGCTACAATGTAGTGATAATTTAAGGTTACTTGTAAGCCAAATACCGAGGTCGCGAACCTCGGTGGAAGTTGGTAGCACGTTATCTGCAAGCAGGTAGTCATTTTGTGGCTCATAGTTTCCAACACGTAGGGTGTGGCATTTGTGGCAAATGTGGTACTCACCTTATTTTTGTCTTTTGTTGTCGTGGCGGTCAGGATTTTAGAAAACTCGTGCCAAGCTCGCACTTCTTTCAATCATGGATCGTATATATTTTACCCCAGTGTGATGGCATACAATTCCATGATTCGACGTAGCCTGCGTAATGACGTAACAGCAAGAAGCCGTGACGTAAGAGTGCTGTGTCACAGCTTGTGGGAAGTTACGTTAACGCAAGCTCACGTGTGCCAAGGTCGAGTGAGGTATTAGTCTAAAGTATAGCCTACTATCGTTCCACTCGACCTTGGTCTAAGATGGAACGATCACACGAAGAAATGGCTAGATTTCTTCTTGACTGTCGACTTGCTTACTATTGAAACATAGGGACATATTATTAAAAGCAACATATTACCTTATAACCTTATAACCTTCCGCCTGCCTCACAACACCCACGCGACGATCACATCCGCGTATTTACCACAGCTAAGGTTAACTGAGACGGTAGCTTCGTTCCTCGCAGTGAATAACATAGCTACTGTCTCATTTGGCATTGCGCCTAATAGTCCAGCCAGCGTGAACCCATTGATTGTGTCGTCAAAAACTGGAATGATTCTTGTATTTTAAAATCACAATTTATAATTTTCCTGACTATTGTCTTATAATTTTGCTTCGGCGATCTATTAGAATAATTAATTTTAATTTATACCGCATTAGTGTATTAGATTTTAGATCTCATGGTAATTATTAGAAATTAGTAGATGTACATACACACAGAGACGTCATGATTATTGTACGTGCAATGCATGATTTAGTGACGGGTCGTTCTTAAATATAGTTAACAATATTCAACAAAAAATCTCCTAGACGCCACATTTTAAAACGATTTTTTAGCAAGGAAAAGACTAACGGTAAATAAATAGACCTTTGGGGACGTACTTGATGTAGAGGATCGAGAAAAATAGCGCTGGGAGGTATATCTCTTTAAATCTAGCATTGTAGACTGCTCCTTCGTTGCACTATGTAATGAACTGGAAAGGGTAGTGAGAGGAAGGAGGGCGACTTGCTAGTTCAAATGTATTTCTTATTTAGACTTTAAAACTGTACTCTTGCTTGTGAAGAAATTCTTACACCACCGACCGTTTTTGTTTCAATGTTACGGCAACACAACTTTTAGTTAGGCTGATTTTTTTTATCATTGAACGATCGCCATAGTTGTTTCTAGGGTGCCTCCCTGCCACCCCGCTTCCCCCCCCCCCCAAAAAAAAATACTCCACTGCGGTAAATTTTTTGACCCACCTACTTTCACATTTTCAAAAGTTTCAATTTTACAGGTTTTATAACCCATTTTTTTGACGGAGGGCTCTTCAGTCGGTGGACGAAACGGACGAAACGGTCGAAACGGATGAAATGAAACGGGACGGACGAACGAAACGGATGAACGGAACGGAAATGAAAACGGACGAACGGAAACCAACGAACGGAAACGGAAACGGA
This sequence comes from Lithobius niger, assembly GCA_023313725.1. Taxonomy (NCBI): domain Eukaryota; kingdom Metazoa; phylum Arthropoda; class Chilopoda; order Lithobiomorpha; family Lithobiidae; genus Lithobius; species Lithobius niger. The sequence goes on along the minus strand of JAHWFP010150503.1, from coordinate 61,252 downwards.
CGAACGGAACGGAAACGGGAACGGAACGGAAACGGAAACGGATGAACGGAAAGTGCTGCCAAGAATGTGTCTGTAGGGAAAAGTGTGCACTTTCAGCACACATTTACTGCTAAGAATGTCTTTAGAGGAAATATTATACACTTTCAGCAGTTTTTTACTAACAAGTCTTTATACGGAAAATTGTGCACTTTCAGCACTTTTTTACTGTGAAGAATGTCTTTAGAGGAACAAGTGTGCACTTTCAGCACTTTCTTACTGCCAAGAGTGTCTTCTGAGGGAAAATTGTGCACTTTCATCTACCTGTATCGTAGTAACCATTTAACTATGTGTGCGTTGTGCGCTTAAACCCACTTCCGACACTAAAGCCTGCTGCCCAATTCCCACATGCCGGATTTTATCCATCTGGATGGGGAAAGGGCACAATTCTTATTGAAAGAGTGTATTTACAGGGAAAATTGTGCACTTTCACATAACTGGGTTGGGTGTAAAAAATCAATTTTTAACTACTAAGAGTGTCTTTAGAAGCAAAATTGTGCACTTTCCTCTGTCTGTATGGGGGTATAACCGTGTAATTATGTGCGCTTCCCCGTGCTGAAACCCGCCTCCCATGTGCTGAAACCCACTTCTCGTTAGATGAAACCCGCTTCGTGCATGCTGAAAACGAGTTTCCTTCCTCTTGAATGTATAAAAAAAAGAGGACCCCAGGTTACTAACGTAGGATAAAAATGGAGAATAAGTGTATGCGCGATGATCTTAGAAACAAACTGACAAAAAAGTTTGCGTCATTGAAAAACGATAATCAATCCGAAGGTGAATATCTGCAAGAATTGTATAAACCCATTAGTGAGCCATTAAAAAGATCGCTAGATCCATCCAGAAGATTAAGAAGGTGAAAGATGACGATGAACCCGCAGTTAAAAAATGGAAATTCGAGGAGGAGAGTGATGATGAGCATGAACAAACCAGCACATGTTCCGGAACAAAGGTAACATGTCTCCGACACTCCCAGGGGTTCGGAACCAATAAACATTTCATCTAACACCTGTACTCCCATCGTGAGACTAGGACAAAGCTCAAGACCGTCTACACCATTAGCAACATCGACTCCTCTCGAACTTCCTCCACGGGGCTCACTTCGGTCTTTGAAGGCTCTTTTGAAGAGTCAAACGTTAGGTGTGATGCCAAAGTATTATTTACACAAATTTTTCAAAACTCCAAAAGAGAACGATGATGTGTTTGGATTATGGTACAACATGGACTCTGGAGACCTCATGATTGGGAATAAAACCGTGAAAATATTCGAGAATGATGTAGTGTTGGGAAAAAAGTGGTACCAAGGACGGAATCAGCTGTGGAGTTTGCTAACCCAAAAAGACTTACAGTACGATATGTATGGTCCTGATGTCTTGGCTTCATATGCCTCCATTATGAAAGATAGTAATGTCATATACCGCAACAACGATCCACCTCTGGAAAGCCGAAATCAAACCGCGGTTACAAGTACATACGCATTATCAAACCGATTTGGGAGGATATGACGAAGGAGAAAAGTGGTTCAAGCCTACCGAAAGAGCCTACCGTACCTGATGAAACAGAGTCTGAGGAAGAAGATTACAACGAATAGGGGTCAAATGAATCGGGGTTGGATGAATCGGAGTCAGAAGAAACAGTCAGATGAATCAGGGTCGGATAAAAGGTCGGATGAATCAGGGTTGGATGAAATTGGGTTAAAAGACAAAGATCCGAATGAGTTGGTGAATGGACTGAGACTCTTGTGCACAGCATCACTGGGAGGTGAAGACGCATCTGAAGAGGAAATTATGGAAATTCTGGCTGAGTTACGGGAAAGAGAAATTATAAGCGAAGTTGAAAAGAGGAATGCACAGCACAACCTAACACAGATTGAAATTTTGACTGTGGCTGAATGGATTTAACATGGCATAGTTGTGTACCCTATCAATAAAATTATATTAAAAAAATAATTTTTTTTTCACGTAATTTCCAATGAATGTTCAAATGATTGTCCAATGAATGTTCAAACGTGGATAAGGAAAATGGAAAAGAACATCCTAACATAAACTGGGAATGTGTCTAACACTACAACATAAATGTGGAACGTATCTAAACGTTTTTATTGATGGTTGTAGGTTCCCATAACGATTTTCATTTGTTTTATTACTCGATGAAGACCTGTCTAATTGCGTCGTCTTGAAAGAAGGTGTAGAAAACATTTAAACGTAAATAAGGAACGTGATAAGAACATCCATACAGAAACATGGAACGTATACTTAAACGTTTTTATTGACGTTTGTACGTTCCCATTACGATTTACATTCGTTCATTACGCGTTTTGACATTGTGAAGGTCCAGCGGTGGGCCCATAAAGAGCTCTGGGTGGTGGTGCCATTGGGAAATCGGAAAGACTTGGAATTTACGAGGGATAAATTACACATTGTAAGGTGGGTTGCTACCACCAAAATTACGCAGAATTTACACGTGTTTTGGTAGAATTTACACATCCTGATGGGAGTATTATCTGGTTTCTAAGTATCACACTTGGAATAATTTGGTAGTATTTACAGCATGCAGTCGAAAAGTTCGCTGACGGTCAACCCCCAAGTTAATCGAGCGGGAAGTGGGTTTCAGCACGTGGGAGGCAGGTTTCAGGACGGGGAAGCGCACATAATTACACGGTTACACCCCCATACAGACAGAGGAAAGTGCACAATTTTGCATCTAAAGACACTCTTAGCAGTTAAAAATTGATTTTTTACACCCAACCCAGTTATGTGAAAGTGCACAATTTTCCCTGTAAATACACTCTTGGCAGTAAGAATTGTGTCCCCTCCCCATCCAGATGGATGAAATCCGGCATGTGGGAATTGGGCAGCAGGTTTTAGTGAGTGGGAAGCGGGTTTAAGCGCACAACGCACACATAGTTAAATGGTTACTACGATACAGGTAGATGAAAGTGCACAATTTTCCCTCAGAAGACACTCTTGGCAGTAAGACAGTGCTGAATGTGCACACTTGTTCCTCTAAAGATATTCTTCGCAGTAAAAAAGTGCTGAAAGTGCACAATTTTCCGTATAAAGACATTCTTGGCAGTAAAAAACTGCTGAAAGTGCATAATATTTCCTCTAAAGACATTCTTAGCAGTAAATATGTGCTGAAAGTGCATAATTTTCACTCTAAAGACATTCTTAGCAGTATAAAAAGTGCTGAAAGTGTATAATATTCCCTTTAAAGACATTCTTAGCAGTAAATGTGTGCTGAAAGTGCACACTTTTCCCTACAGAGACATTCTCGGCAGCACTTTCCGTTCATCCGTTTCCGTTTCTGTTCCACTCGTCCGTTTCTGTTCGTCCGTTTCTGTTCGTCCGTTTCCATTTCCGTTTCGTTCGTCCGTCCCGTTTCATTTCATTCGTTTCGACCGTTTCGTCCGTTTAGTCCGTTTCGTTTCGTCGTTCCGTCCGTTTCGTTCGTTTCGTCCGTCAGTATGACTTCCCTTTCCGGTCTCCGTCGGTGGGCGAATGTAGCCTTTTCCCCTACTCCCTTTTTATGCCTGAAAGTTATAAATTGATTTCGTAGGTAAAAAATGCGTACAGGGATGATAAAAGAACACTAAAAAGCACTACACATTCAACGAGATAAACAGTACCTTGTATTTCGAAGCAAAAGTTAGAAATTGGCTTCATTTTTCAAAGACAAGATAAAAAGATAAAAAAAAATTAAAAACACAAGGCTAAAACATCAGCACTTCACTCATTACCACTTCATTACCAAGATGGCAGGCTGGGTGAAGTAGTGGTGTTTTAGCCTTCTGTTTGTATTTTGTATTTTTTAATCTTGTCTTTGAAAAATGAAGCCAATTTCTAACTTTTGCTTCGAAATACAAGGTACTGTTTATCTCGTTGAATGTGTAGTGCTTTTTAGTGTTCTTTTATCATCCCTGTACGCATTTTTTACCTACGAAATCAATTTATAACTTTCAGGCATAAAAAGGGAGTAGGGGGGAAAAGCTACATTCGCCCACCGACGGAGACCGGAAAGGGAAGTCATACCGACGGACGAAACGAACGAAACAGACGGAACGACGAAACGAAACGGACGAAACGAAACGGACGAAACGAAATGGACTAAACGGACGAAACGGTCGAAACGAATGAAATGAAACGGGACGAACGAACGAAACGGAAATGGAAACGGACGAACGGAAACGGACGAATGGAACGGAAGCGGAAACGGAAACGGATGAACGGAAAGTGCTGTCGAGAATGTCTCTGTAGGGAAAAGTGTGCACTTTCAGCACACATTTACTGCTAAGAATGTCTTTAAAGGGAATATTATACACTTTCAGCACTTTTTATACTGCTAAGAATGTCTTTAGAGTGAAAATTATGCACTTTCAGCACACATTTACTGCTAAGAATGTCTTTAGAGGAAATATTATGCACTTTCAGCAGTTTTTTACTGCCAAGAATGTCTTTATACGGAAAATTGTGCACTTTCAGCACTTTTTTACTGCGAAGAATATATTTAGAGGAACAAGTGTGTACTTTCAGCACTGTCTTACTGCCAAGAGTGTCTTCTGAGGGAAAATGTGCACTTTCATCTACCTGTATCGTAGTAACCATTTAACTATGTGTGCGTTGTGCGCTTAAACCCGCTTCCCACTCACTAAAACCCGCTGCCCAATTCCCACATGCCGGATTTCATCCATCTGGATGGGGAGGGGGCACAATTCTTACTGCCAAGAGTGTATTTACTGGGAAAATTGTGCACTTTCACATAACTGGGTTGGGTGTAAAAAATCAATTTTTAACTGCTAAGAGTGTTTTTAGAGGCAAAATCGTGCACTTTCCTCTGTCTGTATGGGGGTGTAACCGTGTAATTATGTGCGCTTCCCCGTGCTGGAACCCGCCTCCCACGTGCTGAAACCCACTTACCGCTCGATGAACTTGGGGGTTGACCGTCAGCGAACTTTTCGACTGCACGCTGTAAATACTACCAAATTATGCCAAGTTTGATACTTAGAAACCAGATAATACTCCCATCAGGATGTGTAAATTCTACCAAAACACATGCAAATTCTGCGTGATTTTGGCGGTAGCAACCCACCTTAGAATGTGTAATTAATCCCTCATAAATTCCAAATATATCCGGTTACCCAATGCCACCACCACCACCCACAGACCGCTTTATGGGCCCACCGCTGGACCTTCATGATGTCAAAACGCGTAATGAACGAATGTAAATCGTAATGGGAACGTACAAACGTCAATAAAAATGTTTAAGTACGTTCCACGTTTCTGTATGGATGTTCTTATCACGTTCCTTATTCACGTTTAAATGTTTTCTACACCTTCTTTCAAGACGACGCAATTAGACAGGTCTTCATCGAGTAATAAAACAAATGAAAATCGTTATGGGAACCTACAACCATCAATAAAAACGTTTAGATACGTTCCACATTTATGTTTTAATGTTAGACACATTCCCAGTTTATGTTAGGATGTTCTCACCATGTTCCTTATTCACTTTTGAATATTACGTTCCCATTAATTGAAAATTACGTGAAAAAACTTTTTTTTTAATATAATTTTATTGATAGGATACAAAACTATGCCATGTTAAAATCCATTCAGCCACAGTCAAAATTCCAGTCTGTGTTAGGTTGTGCTGCGCATTCCTCTTTTCAACTTCGCTTATAATTTCTCTTTCCCGTAACTCAGCCAGAATTTCCATAATTTCCTCTTCAGATGCGTTTTTACCTCCCAGTGATGTTGTGCACCAGAGTCTCAGTCCATTCACCAACTCATTCGGATCTTTGTCTTTTAACCCAATTTCATCCAACCCTGATTCATCCGACCTTTTATCCGACCCTGTTTCTTCTGACTCTGATTCATCTGAGTCCGATTCGTTTGACCCCGATTCCAACCCCGATTCATTTGACCCCTATTCGTTGTAATCTTCTTCCTGAGACTCTGTTTCATCAGGTACGGTAGGCTCTTTCGGTAGGCCTGAACCACTTTTCTCCTTCTTCTTATCCTCCCAAATCGGTTTGATAATGCGTATGTACTTGTAACCGAGGTTTGATTTCGGGTTTCCAGAGGTGGGATCGTTGTTGCGTTATATGACATTACTATATCTTTCAGAATGGAGGCATATGAAGCCAAGACATCAGGACCATACATATCGTACTGTAAGTCTTTTTGGGTTAGCAAACTCCACATCTGATTCCGTCCTTGGTACCGCTTTTTTCCCAACACTATATCATGCTCGAATATTTTCACGGTTTTATTCCCAATCATGAGGTCTCCAGAATCCATGTTGTACCATAATCCAAACACATCATCGTTCTGTTTTGGAGTTTTGAAAAATTTGTGTAAATAATACTTTGGCATCACACCTAACGTTTGACTCTTCAAAAGAGCTTTCAAAGACCGAAGGAGCCCCGTGGAGGAAGTTCGAGAGGAGTCGATGTTGCTGTGATGTAGACGGTCTTGAGCTTTGTCCTAGTCTCACGATGGGAGTACAGGTGTTGGATAAAATTTTTATTGGTTCCGAACCCCTGGGAGTATTGGAGACATGATGCCTTTCTTCCGGAGAACATGTGCTGGTTTGTTCATGCTCATCATCACTCTCCTCCTCGAATTTCCATTTTTTTTAACTGCGGGTTTATCAACGTCATCTTTCACCTTCTTAATCTTCTCGATGGATCTCGTGATAATTTTTAACGGTTCAATAATGGGTTTAAACAATTCTTGCAGATATTCACCTTCGGATTGATTATCGTTTTTCAATGACGCAAACTTTTTTGTCAGTTTGTTTCTAAGATCATCACGCATACACTTATTCTCCATTTTTATCCTACGTTAGTAACCTGGGGTCCTCTTTTCTTTTATACATTCAAGAGGAAGGAGACTCGTTTTCAGCAAGCACGAAGCGGGTTTCATCGAGCAGGAAGTGGGTTTCAGCACGTGGGAGGCAGGTTTCAGGACAGGCAAGCGCACATAATTACACGATTACACCCCCATACAGAAAAAGTGCACAATTTTGCCTCTAAAGACACTCTTAGCAGTTAAAAATTGATTTTTTACACCCAACCCAGTTATGTGAAAGTGCACAATTTTCCCTGTAAATACACTCTTTCAATAAGAATTGTGCCCCCTCCCCATCCAGATGGATAAAATCCGGCATGTGGGAATTGGGCAGCAGGTTTTAGTGAGTGGGAAGTGGGTTTAAGCGCACAACGCACACATAGTTAAATGGTTACTACGATACAGGTAGATGAAAGTGCACAATTTTCCCTCAGAAGACACTCTTGGCAGTAAGAAAGTGCTGAAAATGCACACTTGTTCTTCTAAAGACATTCTTCGCAGTAATAAAATGCTGAAAGTGCACAATTTTCCGTATAAAGACATTCTGGGCAGTAAAAAACTGCTGAAAATTTATAATATTTCCTCTAAAGACATTCTTAGCAGCAAATGTTTGCTGAAAGTGCATAATATTCCCTCTAAAGACATTTTTAGCAGTACATGTGTGCTGAAAGTGCACACTTTTCCCTACAGAGACATTCTTGGCAGCACTTACCGTTCCCGTTCCCGCTTCCGTTCCGTTCCCGTTTCCGTTCCGTTCGTCCGTTTCCGTTACCGTTCGTTCGTTCGTTTCCGTTCGTCCGTTTCCATTTCCGTTCCGTTAATCCGTTTCGTTCGTCCGTCCCGTTTCATTTCATCCGTTTCGACCGTTTCGTACGTTTCGGTCCGTTTCGTTTCGTCCGTTTCGTCCGTTTCGTTCGTTTCGTCCGTTTCGTCCGTCGGTGGGCGAATGTAGCCTTTTCCCCCTACTAAAGGGCAAAACAATTTACTCAAAATCATTCATTAGACTATTTCTATGAAAGGATCAGACTTTTTTGAGTTGAAAAATTAGTATTTGTACATTAGAACTAAGCATACTGAAATTGCCCCGAATTTTATATCATTCTTCAGGTGTGATAAAATTGTATAATTCTTTGATGGAGAGTGTGCTACCCCCCCCCCCCCCTCCCCTCCCCCTCCCCTCCGATTATTTCTGAATTAATCAAAATGGAATTCAGATTCGAAGTTGGCTACACATCACAAGTTGAAACATCCCCCTAAGGTTGGGCCGAGTTATTTTGTTATTTACAACCGTAGTAATTCTGGCCAGCCTACTAAAGCAAAATTAGGGTGACTTACACCAATTCACGGTTAATGGACCAAAAAAGAAACAAAGTGACTCACCATTAACAAAAAGTAAAAAAGTAAAAATCTAAAGCTGTATTTAGACTTAAATTAGCAACAGAAAAAAATAGCTGACCTTTAGGCCGACCGCGCACTGAGCGACTTGGCCGTGGGGCCAGGTCGCTGCAGCCAATGAGAAAGCTTACCGTTTATGTAAAACCATGCACTAATCATTTTCATTGGCTGCAGCAACCTGGCCGTGCGGCCTAGTTGCTCAGTGCGCGGGCGGCCTGATAGTTACTGGAACAATTTTTTTCAAACTGGTGTCACGCTCTATTACATCATGCGTATATGATCGGCTTTAGATATTTTAAGCAACTTTGGATAATGCGCTATGAGCGATCAGTTAAATACGGAAAAGAGTAAACGTTGTTGTAGTAAATTTCTCCACACCAGAGAACAAATACATAAATAAACTAAAGTGTCCGCGGCCTATCTTGAGTTCGCCCCAGAACGACACAGATAATCAATTGTATGTTTTTGGTAGCAGAGTGCCTTGTTGATATCCAAGATGATTACAAAAACAATGGCGGCTATCGACTAAAGCCGCCCCCTCCAGGAAGAAGTAGCCGCTCATAAATACCTTCAGGACTCAAGACAGGCCGTGGACACTATAAAAGTGCGTGCATGTGTAGCCTGATCATAGAGCAAATGTTTAGGGGAAAAAATTCTAATCGATATTTTACTCCATGATTTAAAGGGACGGTACACCTCTTCACATACGCGAAATCGCGTAGGAATATAGGCCCGCGAGCCGAACCAGCGGATTGATACCGTGTCGTAATATCTGCCGGCTGGAGGACGCGTGACGTCAAGCGTGAATTAGCGTTCTCGCACCAAGGCCAAGTGAGATAGTAGCTTCATTACTCGCAGCTAACGCAGCTTCAATCCCAGTTTGCTTGTGCTCGCGCGTTGATAGCGAAAACGTAAACAAACCAACGCGGTAGAAATCCGCCC
>JAHWFP010150503.1:22685-51931 GCA_023313725.1 Lithobius niger | reverse complement strand
AAATTCCTGTTGCGTAATTACCTAATTTTATCCGTTCCTTCTCCCCTCCCCAACCAAAGAAATTCTCCCTATACTCCCCGCCAAAAAAGATGTGGTATAACAACAAGAATTTGAAAATTGTAGAAATGAGTGGGAGCGGGCGTGTAAAATAAATATGTAACGGGGAAGGGTTTGGTGTTGGGGGGAATGGGGAGACACCACCACAACGACTAACGTTTCAAGTATTACACAAATTAGGCCTGAGGGAAATAAGTTTGGTGCCGTAACATTTAAATAAAACTGGTAGGTCGGTAAAGCATTTTATTTCATTGCTATATTTTCGTAAATATATCCTACTTGTAAAACAGAGTTGGTACTCGTTTGTGTTTAGAAAACATAATGTCAGTGTCATCACAAAGTTCATGTGTGCCATTACCCGCCCCCGCCCCAAGCCCCCACCCAAACGGAAGAAGTTCTTTCTTCCTTCCAAGCCAAACATAAGTTGGAGTATAAACTGTAAACATGAACCTTTTGGAAGTGGGGGAGGAGTAAAAAATATACTGTGGGGGTAAGAGTTTTTTCTTGGGGGGGGGGGGAGGGGACACACCCCTCGAAACGACTAGGTCCATAGTTTAAATATTAAAAAAAAACTACCATCAATGTCATTATGAAATTCATGTTGCACCATAAGCACCCTCTCCGATGCAGAACTTTTGCCTCCCTCCCTAAAAAGTCGCGGTATAACAACTGCAATATTAGGCCTTTTGGAAATGGGGAAATGGGTGGGTAACAAAAGTGCACTGTGGGGGAAGGTGCGTATTTTTAGGGGAAGGGAAAGAGGGGTGGCAACCCTGGAAAAGACTAGGGCCTATCGTTCAAGTATATAAAAAAATAGCCTAAGGAAAAAACTTTGGTTGCAGCAACGTTGAAATAAAAGCCAGGGGTCGATTGGTAGGTTGCTTTTTTTTTTTTGGGGGGGGGGGGGGGAAAGGTAGGAGGTTGTATGTGTTTTCGTTAAAAAATATACTGTGAAAGTCATCAAGAAGTTCTCATTTGTGCCATTAACCCCCGCCCACCCCCCCCCCCTACTAAAGGGCAAAACAATTTACTCAAAATCATTCATTAGACTATCTCTATGAAGGGATCAGACTTTTTTTAGTTGAAAAATTAGGATTTGTACATTAGAACTAAGCATACTGAAATTGCCCCGAATTTTATATCATTCTTCAGGTGTGATAAAATTATTTAATGCACGGTGGTGACGTCACGCTAATACATCCCCATGCTAAAAGTGTAGTCGTTATATACGGTGAAACTTAAAACCCACACACGTCACAGTGGGTTAATTTTGATAACCTCACTTTTTGACACGACTTTGTAAAATTTCCGTGAACAACACAAATGAAACCAGCATAAACAGGCACATTTACAACCTGCGACATTTTTCTTTCTAGCCTAACACGGGAAAAAAAAAACACTCGCGTACTGTACCAGACCCCCCACCCACGGAGGAATGGCCCAACCCGCAATCTTTCGTTCCAACGGTACGAAAACTACGCTACTGACACTTCCTAAACACACCTAAAAACCTACGAGACTCATGCGAATAGCACATTTTATACGGCACAAGTCTACTTCACGCATATGGCCTAAATTTTAAGAAAAGAAAAAAAAAACTTACCTTAAATTGGCTTGAAAGGCACTACAAACTGATCCCAAGCCGCGGAAACGTGTTAAAACCATGTTTTAACTGATCCCATGTTTTAACTGATCACAAGTCGCGGCAGGCTCGAGGCAGACGTCGCCGCGCAGCAGTGGCGTAACTACAATGCTGCAGGGCCTGCAGTCGCAGGGGGGCGCAGAGGAACTGGGGGCGCAGATAAAATGGGGGAAAAAATATACGTTTTATGGAAATATAAAGCAAAGTATTTACCGAAACAGATTATTTAATATATACATAAATTTTATCCAAAATATATTACCAATTTAAAGTATGCATGGGTTCTAAATTTCAATAAAATATAAATGTAAGATGACTACTCCGAATAGTCATCTTACGTTTACAGTAAATTAAAGCTTTCAGCTAAACTTTACGAATGTATGGAAAGTATCGGGTGTGGAGCGCAGCCAGTATCATAAAATGTTTCAATAAGTGTATGTTAATTAGGTGTCTTAGCGACAGAGGCTGTTGTGGTTGATGTTGTACCATACGAATGCGCTTGTTCCAATGAATTGTAAGAACGCATCGCATGGTTTGAATGACTTGACCTTGACTGAGCTGCTAGCAAAAATGCGCCAACTTCTGCGTAGCTATGTAACTGAATGGATGCTTGATATAGCTTGAACCGTTATTATCAGTAATTGTGACGCCCAATCCAAGCGTGGATTATTAATGCAATAGGCCGTGCATGTTCATTCTTTTCACGGAGCAATGAAAAAGGGCGAACATGTTCATTCTTTGCACAGTAGCAACGAAAAACGGCGAGCAAGCCCCGAAGAGAAGCATATTAACGCAATAGGGCGCGCATGTTCATTCTTTTTCACGGCATCTCTGAAAGAGAGGAAGCATATTCATTTTTGGCACAGTAGCAATGGAAAAAATAGCGAGTGTGTTCATTCTTTGCACGATAGTAATGAAAAAGGGCCAGCAAAGTGAATGGTAATGTTGATTAACAGCAACAGTCGGTTACAAACGAAATATTATGACGTGTATTGTTGATGGAAAGCACTGGGTAATCTAACGCTGGGCCCCGACAGAAACAAACGCCAATGCAACAACAAACGGGACAGTGTTACAATATGGCTCGTGCCGTGCTAGAGACCCCAGCTAGTTAAAACTTAAGTGAATGTAGCGATTACGATAGCCATTTAGCTTTCCGACAAAATGCACTCTGAAAGAAAGCATGCATGAGAATTGGAAGGCACTACATAACCGCACATAACATCTAGAAGCGCGCTAGCACTTCGCCCATAAAGTTAGTTACAGATAGTTAATATTATTTTATTAGTGTTCAGTGTCATGAAGTTGTTGCGTCAACAATGGTATTAAATATTACGTTAACGTTGGCGTCTTTTACACCAGCTGTTGAGCCAGAAAGTCAGAAAGCTGGGGGAAAGTACAGATCTGCGGCGTTCTGCTGATTTAATGCTACATATTAGATTCTTTAAACCATTACAGTTATCGTAATAAACAGTTAAGTAATAGTTATTGGTTAAAAACTATTGGTTATCGATTTTTAAACCAGGGCTGCGAAGATTTGGCCGCGAGACATGCAAATACGTCGAGCGGCCAAATCAACAACAGTCGAGCGGCCAAATCTTCGCAGCCCTGGTTTAAAAATCGATAACCAATAGTTCTTTAATAAATAACATATTTATATCAAGGTTGGGACGTCAAGCTAACTCGTATTTAATTAAAACGTGTTTGTGTTTTGTGAAAGGTCATTCCATTTTAGTTTACTGAGGGTGGAGTGGTTGGAAGACGAGTCGTCGTTTGCGTCAGTTTGTGGGGGATTGGGCAGCGTCGTTTCGCTGTATTTCACGCTAGCCAGGTCGCTTGTGTTTGATAGAACTTCAATAAAAGGCTGCAGGGATAGAATGGCATTCTGGGAAGGTATGTAATTCATTTTGAGCGTTTGTAATTTGAGAATTGTTTAAAAACTAGGTGATAGGGTAGCGATATGAATGGAATCTAGGAAAAAAGGTCCGAGGAAAAAAGGTCCGGGGAGAAATGGTCCGGGGAATAAAGGTCTGGGGAAAAAAGGTCCGTAGAGAAAAGGTCCGGAAAAAAGGTCCGGGGAAAAAAGGTCCGAGGAAAAAAGGTGCGAGGAAAAAAGGTCCGAGGAAAAAACGTCCACGGAAAAAACGTCCACGGAAAAAAGGCCCGAGGAAAGTTAAATAGCACGACGTTGGCACTGATAAATGCTGTCTTTAAATATATAGGCCTATATTACTGATTTCACACGTTATAATGTTTGGGTGCCAGCCCTGGCTGACCCGCGACGGCGGATTTCACACGTAATAATGTTTTCTGGGCCAAAGCGAGCTGGCCAGGGCTGACGCGCGCCCGCCCGGCCCGCCTATCCAGCCGAGGCCAGACCTGGCTGGCCCTGGCCAGCGCGCCTCATTTTTAACGTGTGAAATTCGAAGCGAGCCCTCCCGCGCTCGTAGCTTTGCAGTGCAGCCCACTACATGTAAACAAACTAAAGAATACGGGAAACACTAAAAAAGAAATAGTTATTCGTCAATCATAAATTAAATTCTCATTATTACGCAGACTGAAAAACACGTGGGAGAAAATAAGGGATTGCTTATGAGCATGGTCCGTAATGTATCACCCTGTTCAACTTTTTATCGCCGTTTGGTACAATAACTGGCAGTATTTTCCTTAAATGATATAATTTTTCCAATTTTATTTTCTTTGTTCAAATTTCGTGCCATTAAAATAATTTGTGTGGGTGTATACAAAGGAAGAACTGCAGGAAAAATAAAGATTAGAAATTAACGGCAGTTTTTTTATTTGTTTATATTTTGAGCAAAATTATATAAAGCATCTGAACTGAAAACAAACCTACATCAAAGACCCATGTTTCAGAGTGCGAAGTTATGTTGAAATAATAAACTGTTCCAGAATGAAGACGTGACATATTTATGTACTAAAGAGAAAATAACATGTCAAAATAAAGTGATACGAACCATATCCATTTTGCTGTTCTGGAACGTTAAACTGCCCCAACCAAGGATTCGAACCGTCAATCTTGGAACTACAATCGCCGCACCACACCGCCAAGATTTAACTATTGGAGCGTTAGTATTTGTATCCAAAGTGCAACAGAAATGGGTTTCACACCCGTATTGCAATAGCCTACATTTAATAACGCAAGAAATAAAATCGAGAACCAACTGTTACATTACGGTATTTGCCAAATTCACGGAAAGAGGTTTGGTGTCATGGAAATGTATTACCAATAACACAAAGTCAAAAAAAACAAAAAGGATTTATAGCCTGTTGATCGTGGTACAAGATCAAAGTTAAAAAAAAAACGCGGAGAAAAGACGAAAAAGTCGGATTGGGGAGGGGTAGTTAAAACACACAAAAATGGGTTGGTGGTTTTTTCGTTTTATATAGGGTACGTAGGTGGTTAGATTAATTGTCTTGGCTCGAAAATCACCAGGCAGGGTATGGAGTTTCTCAAGAAACGACTTTTGTAATCTTTGGCATTTATTTCCCGTTGCTCCCCCCCTCCCTATACTCAGTTTGTTTTTCTTTTTTCAATTCTTGGCTTTTATAATCAAACATTTTAGCTACGTCAGTTTGACATTAATGTCGAGCTTCTCCTGAAAACACGGAATATGATAAGTAAAGCCGATTCACTGCTCTTATCCACCTTGCCGACAGACGGTGCTCCTAAGCTAGCGCGGGTCGGCTCTCAAGCATTTATTACGTGTGAAATCAAAGCGCGCCCGGAGCTGGCATTAGGGCTGGCCAGGGCTGGCCCGGGCTGGCTCCAGCCCAGGGCTGACCCGCGACGAATTATTACGTGTGAAAACAGTATATATGTATATGTGTGAACATATAACCTGACTATACAATTTAATAATGCCCTTATTAATTAACGCAGACCAAAGCGATTTAAACTGTCTTGTCTCGTTGGGGGGGGGGGGGGGGCGTGAGATGAAGGAACACGTAGCATAATTTGAGAATCAATGTTTGTGACCGATTATTTGCCACATTTACCCTCGCCCTCACCATTGTGAAAACACGCTCAGCTCTGGTTTCTATTAAATATTTTAATTTCATATCACTCCTTTGAGAGGCCGGGTTGCGTCCAAAATTTTGTTTCTTGGTTGGAGTTAATGTCTCTTGGCTAGGCTTTTTTCGTATTAGAGCAACCCATGTACAAGGTATAGGCAGAGAATTGAGACGTAACGCGCAACAATAATCTCATTAAAAAAAATAACTTTTACGACATTAAGCCTTTGTGTGCTAGTTTATTTCGGACTGATAAATATATTTCATTAACCTTGAATTTGATGAACAATTTAGAAGTTATAAGCCAAACTTTTTCAGTGCCCAGGTCGTACTATTTTACGTTTCCTCGGACCTTTTTTCCTCGGATCTTTTTTCCACGGATCTTTTTTCCACAGACCTTTTTTCCTCGGACTTTTTTCCTCGGACCTTTTTTACGCGGACCATTTTTCCGCGGACCTTTTTTAACGGACCTTTTTTAACGGACCTTTTTTCTCCGGACCTTTTTTCCGAGGACCTTTTTACGCGGACCTTTTTTCCCCGGACCTTTTTTCTGCCCACCTATGAATGAAGGTCATTGCATTGTAGTTTGCGGAGGGAGGGGGAGGGGGGAGTTAACGCAGCGTGAATGGCTTAGATATTGGCCAGACGTATAAGAGTTTGCAGGGATGGGATTTCATTCCTTTTAAGTAATTAAGTTTTGTGCGCTTTTATTGCGTTGCGTGTTTTTTTTTTCACAATGTATTTGGTTGTTGGTGTGTGTTCCCGGTCGCGTGATCCGGCAGTGTCAAAAGTGTGGGTTTGTGGCAAAAGTGTTGGTTATCGGCAAAAGTGTGAGGTAACTTGATAACCCACACTTTTTGCGATGACGCACACTTCCGGTGTTGGTTAACGGGATTTAACCAACGGAAATTTAGCATGGCGTTGAGTTAGCGTTACGTCACAGCCGTGGTATAAATACTAGTACATCCTTAGTGTAATGCTGATAATATTTTAATTTGTCAGCAAGCTAGAAAAATAAATTTTAGATGTAGTTGTCAACACACTTGTAGAAATAAAAGAAAGACAAAAAAAATTAGAAACGCAACCATAAGCTAGAAATGCAAGTAGTGTACTTGTCAGTAAAAATAAAAAAAAAACAACTTAAATATTAAAATACACCTTTGATTTTTCATAAAATGGTTTGCGGGTCCCTGGGTGTGGGGCGCACACTGGAATTTTGCAGGGGGGCGTAGCGTGACATAGTTACCCCACTGCCGCGCAATGAAGCACCGCAAGTGAAACGCCAAACCCCAACCAGTTATTACAAGCGAAACGCCAAACAGAAGCCGGTACCTATAACTTAACCTAACCGACAATAACAACAAAAGCACACGCAACTGACAATAACTACCCGCTTATCTTAACTGTTTACGAAAAAAAAAAAAAGTTTCCCTGCTCCGCAAGGCCCCGCGAGCGAACGCAAACACCGTATAAATGTACGGATTGCGGAGCTACAAATTGACAGATTTAAGTCGTTTTAACACATTTCCGCGCTATAAAACAGACTGTTCCTGGATGTATGAAGGTGCTGGAGCCATTTGGAATCAATTTCAGAAGGATATCGGGTATGGGTGTATTCTAGACTTTAGCCCAACCTACGTGTTGGAAACTATGAGCCACAAAATCACTACCTACTTGCAGATAACGTACTACCAACTTCCACCGAGGTTCGCGACCTCGGTATTTGGCTTACAAGTAACCTTAAAGCATTACTGCATTGTAGCAAGATCTGCGACCAGCCTTGTCACGATCGGCAATCGTTAATAGATGCTTTAAATCGGGGAAAATTTCTACAGAGATATGGGCTTATAAGGTATTTGTTAGACCCCTGTTGGAGTTTGCCACCCCAGTCTGGTCCCTTTATTTAGTTCGTGACATTGAACTGCTTGAACTTGTGCAGAGGCGATTCACAAAGGCTCTCCCAGGATTCAGTGAACTTAGCTATGAGGAAAGACTACGCAGGTCTGGCCTCGAAACACTCGAATTTCGTAGACTGAAATTTGACCTCATAATCTATATAATAATCATGGAGGCCGGTTAAAAGGAAGGCTAAAAGGAAAACCGGACGGACAACAATCACGTCTCCCCTCCTCACTCCCGCATTGAAAATGCACACTCCCACTCTACCTGCATGGAAACAGGAGGCAGGCATGAGTGGTCGGTCAACTCAATAAAGGTTCAATCTGACAAGTCGTCGGGCCGAACAATCACTTCTCCCCTCCTCGCGCCCGCATTGCAATTGCGCTCTCCCATTCTACCTGCATGCAAATAGGAGGCAGACATGAGTGGTCGATCAATCTGACAAGTCGTCGTGAAGGTGCCGGAAAAATGTCCCGGGAAATGTGTCCGTAAACTTAATTCATGACCGGCCCCGTGCATAGCACGGGTTTCCTCTAGTGGTATATAAGAGCCTTCACGGTTTAGTTGGTATCGATCTTCCTCTTTTCGCTTTGGCTCCACTAAGCATCAACACCCGTGGCCATGGCTGGAAATTATTATTGCAGGCTTCCCGACTTGACTGTCGGCGAAATATTTTCTCCGTTCGGACTGTCCCCATCTGGAACGCTCCACCAGCGGAAGTGGTAGATGCCCCAAATCTAAACTCTTTTAAGCGACGCCTCAAGTACTCAGACCTTATTAAATTTCTTAAGCGTCCAGTTGTGGCAAACTAGTCATTCTTTTTACTAACATTTTCAAGGACCAGTGTAAAGTGGCTCACCACCGTTCTGACCTCCTACCACTCCTGTGGTGAATTGTATATTATTATTATTATTATTATTATTATTATTATTATTATTATTAACACTGAAATCGGGCACGAGGACCTCTTAATAATTGTTAGATGATTTCTTTAAAAACTACATCCGGTACTGAGTGTATCGAGGAAATTGAATAAAAATGGCCAATCCGGTACCGTCCCTTTAATAAGCATGACAGGAGAAACGTGTTACCATAGCTTCCTGTATGGCTTAACGCTCGGTTTCACGTAGCATGCGAGAAGCGTCGTCCAAGAGGTGCGCTGAAGTGAAAGCACGAAGAATGAACTACCCCTATTATTGCATTTATTAGATTTACCGGTGGTGTAGTACTAAACGAACATTATTTTACGGTAATGGTGACCATTTTTGAAGTCTTCGGACGATTTACTGCTACGTCAAAGGATCGTTTAACACATTTTTAATGAGAATAGAAAACGCCGTAGCGTCTTATACAGTACAACACACACGTACCTTGGTTCTACTTCTGCTTGAAATTCATGAAATTAAACCTCCGGCGGCTTTGTTTTGTCGTCAAGTGAACAAAGAAGTACGTAGCATGAAGCCATTGTAGTTAAACTTTAATAATTTGGTGTCAATGCAATGTTTTAAGCCTAAAGTGCGAGAAGTTGTATGAAAATTCGTGTTCACGACGATTCAATAAAATCTGCCATAAATACAAAATCAAAATGGCTCGCATTATTCTGGGGCAGCTAGGACTGAGCCTCCTTTATTATTTCCCGTTGTACGTTGGTGTCCTTTAAGTCACAAACGAAAGAGGATGAACAACTGCTGGGCATGGCAACGCAGTGGGCCAACATACTGGTAGTCCTGGGTTGAGTCCCATTTCGGTCAGCTTTTTTTTCTCAGACTAGCAGGACCTTATTAACTCGTGTTGGGGCCCCGAGGCAGACCTTTCAAGATGGCCCCCTTAAACTGACGTGGGCCCCTCGCCTAAATACGGGGAGCACTCATCATAACATGGGGCTCCTCACCTGATGTAGAGCCCCTTGCCCTCTTGCCTCTTTGCCCCGATATAGGGGCCCCTCATCCGAATATGAGGTGCCTTCACCTTGATAGTGGGGTCTCTCAACCCTTACCCTGGTACAGGGTCTGTCATTATAACATGAGTTCCTCTCATCCTGATACGGGGCCTCTCACCTTGATACGAGGTATGGGACTAAGTTACTTTGATATGGTGCCCCTTCACTCCAATATGAGGCCCTCGTGGCAGGGCCATTTGCCCAAGGCAAGATTTTGTGAATGCCACAAACGAGAAGCTATAGATGCAATAATGTGCAGCTTTCGATGATGCCAGGAGAAACAATAAACTGCAACGAGTGTCAAAGAAAAATAAACCCCTTCCTAATATTAAAATTGCTACAGTTCATTAGTGGAACAGTCGTCATAGTGAAAAGTATAAAAAAAATATATTTTGCGTAATGAGAAGTACATTGTTGGGGGCCCCGTTTGGGCCCCAGACTTCCGTGGGCCCCGAGGCAACTGCCTCGACTCCCTCGTGGGTAATAAGCCACTGCAGACTAGTGTTGTCACAAAGACAGTCTTTAATGCTGACTTACTGCTTCGTTAAAATTCAGCTTTCTGGTTTACTTTACAAAAACAAAGTGCAAAAAAATTCGTCAAAAGTTAGATGTATGGGGAGTTCCTTTTTAACTTAATTTTTGTCTTCATAATTATTTCTTGCTGCGACGGTGTAACTCAGAAGGAAAACCCACAAGGGGGAGAGACCCTACCAAGTTTTAACCAATCAAAGTAGTGATATCTGTCTGAATAAAAATTGCTGCTACCAAATTTAATATAGTGTACCAAGTAGGGATGGATCGGTTTTATTTTTTTGATTTCGGTTCCGGATTCGGTTTTCACGCCCAAAAAACCCCGGTTTCGGTTTCGGTATCGGTTTTTGCCACCATCCACCCCACACCTGATTTTCCAAATTTTTTTTTAGCAACAGTTGTATTACTAGCTTCAACTTACTCCTGCTTTCACTTTCAGCAGCGTCGTAGACCGTGGGTCTAGCTGTGGCACCATTTTCCTCTACTATTTTCGTTTTAATAGCTAGGAGCTTTGCTGTCATTTATACGTAGAAAATAATAATTATTAAAAAAAATGTAAAACAACAAATAATTTTTTTAATTTTCGAACACCGTACGTAAAACCGACACAAAATCCGATTCGGTTTCGGTGTCGGTTTTCAGTAAAAACCGAAAATTCGGTTTCGGTTTCGGTTACCGACCCATCCCTAGTACCAAGCCTAACCCATGTATTAAAACCGAAAAGTGTTACCTTAGAAATGATATCGCCCCCACTAAAAGTGTGCCAATGGTGGGGGAAGGCGAAATATAAACATTAGGTTGGCAAAACTGGATCAGTTAGCAGACTGTAAAACAAAATTGCTACGGGAACAATTCTTCCATAGCTGCGGCAGCAGGTGATATGGAGGACGAGGGGGGGGGGGCTAAAATAGGCCACTGGCCTTCCCAGAAAAAAATCCTAGCCACAGGCCTGCAGTCAAGGCATGAATAGACGGATTGACTTCCATCAACACAAATGAAGTGACTTAATGAAGTGACAGAATCGGTGTCAGTGTATCTACCAAACGTAATTAACAATATATGTTTCTTGTATGATTTTAGGTGGCACCTCGCCCGATAGTCTGATGGAAGTGTCCGTCCCTCTGATTACTGATGCTAAGTGCCGTCAAAAATATAGTCAATCCCGCATCAGTGATGATATGTTGTGCGCTGGACTCGATGAAGGTGGAAAGGACGCTTGCCAGGTGTGATGGGGTTAAGGTTAAGTCAGGAATGGAATAAAAATGATGGTAAACGTGTTCCAGCTGTTATATGATACGGTTCTCTTTTCTTACAGGGTGATTCCGGTGGCCCCCTTGTGTGCGTTGAGAACAACCGTGCTTACTTGGCTGGTATTGTGTCTTGGGGTCGTGGCTGTGCCCGTCCAGGAGTTCCTGGCGTCTACACCGAAGTATCTCACTTCCTGGACTGGATCGAAAGAAACAAATACTAGATGACGTTATGTATTCCATGAAAAATTATGGTTAATAAACAGTAACCATTTAGTACCATTGTTCGTTTATTTAACTGTAAGATCTGATGCGCACAAATACAAGTTGGAAATTAATCTACAGCAAAAACCTAGAAAAGATCAAATGTTTCGCAATAGCCACCTTATGCACGTAAACGTATCATTTATGTTACGTGACTTACTTTCGAACCAGCGAACCAGTTTTTTTCCAGATCATTCCCATCATGTCTTCATGATAATGCCGCTCGTCTACTGGCTTTAAATGTAGGCACTGCTGGAAATTATATCTTGAGGAGAGTGGGATATAAAAGCAAACAGATAGAAACTAAGGAATCGATATTAACCAATATATTTTTAGAAAAGAAAGCACAATCTGTATAGCTACAAGCGTGTACACACATAAGGGAACTGATTGGGGTATGTAGCCGCACTTTTTTTTTTTTTTTTTTAAAATAAATGCCTTTTTTTAAAACTCTGAATGCCTCATTTTCCTGCCCTAGCTTTTCCATCAGGGAGTACTAATTGCTAGATGTTCGTCGAAGGTGACAACAAAACGGGCCTCGTTATCTGGTGGGGGAGGAGTAGGGTGGAAGTAGTAAGGAATCCCATTAAAATTTTTTGGGAAGTTTGCGTACGCCATATTTTCGAAAGCCATATCTATAAAATAGGCTAAAACCAGCTTTGTAGAGTAAATGAATGGTTTGATTTGCAGAATGCGCTGTATAAAAATGTTTGAACCTCAACAAGATTAACACTTGTTTTGAGATTTTAGCTTACTTCTAGATATCTGAAATACGATCAGACGGATTTTAATAAATTTTGGCAGGTATTTTTACCAAGCCATATAAGGCTTACACTCCTAATTTCGTTTAAAAGTACTGAGAAATTGTGCTGATATTAAGCATCAAAATTTTCGCTTTAGCATGGGAGACAAAAGTCAACTTTACACCAACTGCTGACACATTTCATAATATGCTGTACGTACGTACAACAAAGGTAATTTTTATTTTGAAGTATATCTCCAGCCTTTTTTTAAACATTTTTCAGTAAAAATACTTAATTTACCAGACTTCTTTTGATTTACAATTCCCTTCAGCATCCACTCCCAAAAAATAGGCATAATCGCCACGAAATTGTTCCATCGCCTCTCCCCCACCCCACACACACACCGCCACTAAACCACACGACAAATTTCGCAAAAATACTCCCGACCAATACGAAAAAAAAAACAAGATTTTTTTGACATTAGCACACAAAGAATCACTTTTGAAAATATAAGAACTTAAATAATTAAAAGTTAAAATTTCAAAGTTTTGTCTTCAAAATTAGTGATTCACAGTTATAAGACTCCTGGATATAATACACAAAAATGGAACGTTAAATGTTTACAGTAAGAGTCTAAAAGACAAAACCTAGAAGGAATACGGACAAGCTTTGACAGTATGGATCTAGGTGCAAAATTTTGTAAGAGGCTGGTATGCATTAGACCCTTACTACCCGGTGGTTAGCTTAGTTCTACTCTATTCGGAAAGAACGTGTGTATGAACGGTTGTAGCAGGTTTTATTTGTTCTTGGAATATTGTTATGGAACTTTAAAAACATAATTTTCTTGTGAAGTTTGGCATTTTGTCTTTTGATGCTTTAGAAATTTTATTACATTTCGTAGATTTACGGTAGAGGATAACCAGTAATGCTCTCTGCTGCGAATACGCTGCCATATTACTAAATCGAAAAATAATTTTCAACATACAGCAAAGCAGGAAACGTATACCATACTACCACTGGCTCTTCACATGGGTCATTGTAGGAGGATTTCCAGTTTTTCGTCAAAATGTATTTATTCCTGGCCACCGGCTACTAAGGGTCTAATGCTTATCAGCCTCTTCCAAATATTACACCTAGACCCTGAATGTCAAAGCTTGTCCGTGTTCCTTCTAGGTTTTGGCTTTTATACCCTTTCTCTAAACATTTAACGTTCCGTTTTTGTTTATTAATTCGTGTTAATTTTAGAATTGCAGCTAAACTGTAAAACAGTGCAGTTGACGGTCAAAGTTGAGAGTTTAATAGAGAGACCCTAGGCTGACCCTTACTATTATAAGTAGTGATTATTGGCATACTTTTGCAACAATGGTCCCTCTATACGTGATTTATTGTGATAGTTTTGTTCTTCCGAGGTTTAGCGAGGCGTAAACCGAGGCGTTAAGAGCCGAGGAAGCAAAACTATCACAATAAATCACGTATAGAGGGACCATTCTAGCAAAAGCATGCCAATAACTAATTTATCACCATGCTTTAAATACTTTTTTCCGTTTGTGGAATGGATTCGAGTTGTTTCATGTCATTTTTCTTGGTTCAACAGTTCCTGGCATTCAACAATCGTTGACCGCTACAATGTTATTACATTAACCACGAGACCATAAGACTACGCTGGTGCGTTTCTTTGTCGAATCATTCTTCCGTGTTGTCAATATGGAGCCTGCCTGACTTGGGAGTTTTCAAATTAATCGATTTCGATAATGATGACGTCGAGGATAATGCTGCACGTAATGTGGATATTAATTTAAAGACAATAAAAAATAACGATTAACGACTGAGTGTTAGTATTGCGATTGGTTTTTTTTTGGGGGGGGGGTTTAGCTTTACTCTTATTTTGTGTATTAACTAAATAATTGCTTGAAAATTTTTAGCACAGATAGTGTGATATGCTGAGTTCAAAGTATCAAATTTTCAGTTAGGTTCTTGAAAATGTTGGTTGCCAAAATGAAAAACTAATGTAGAATCGTGTTAGCGTTTACACAAAACAAGCCCGTTATTTTATGAAGCCGTTCGGTATTGTTCTTTGTTCTTGTCTTTGAAATTATTTTTGTCAAAACTTGGCAGCGAAAGTCCTGTTGACCTTCTCTCTGCCTACGTGATAAAACATTTTGTGTGACGTTATTGTTCATTGTTATAAGTGTAGCAATAAGTACTTATTCTGACACTAATAACAATTTAAACGCTGACAGGATAGCATTGAAACTGTAAAAGTGTACCAATAAGTGACTTATTGTGACACTTACAACAATACTGTATCCGATTTATTAAAAGGGTTACAGGGTTTAACGAGCGTTAACCACTCCTGGTCATCTGCCCGAAGCCCTAAGGCCCTATGTCTGCAACAGCCAGATTCCCAGGTGGTCACCCACCCAAGTATCAATCCAGCCCAATGCTGCTTAACTTCGGGGATCTGACGAGAACCGGTGTTTCCGATTTATTGCCGAGTTTTGTAACAATGAAAACGAAAAAAGTATGGTGATAACAGTGGCTAACAACAGAAACAAATCCTTAAAATCTAAGTCTACTTCTGACAGCTTGCGTTTGCTAATTGGCATTGTTGCATAATAACAGTAGTGGGGATTTGAGATATGAGGACATACCTACATACCCCCCCCCCAGAAGTGACGTCATAGGTCATGTGTCCGGAAGTGACATCATCCAAGATGGCGGCCACCTTTTCGTTACTCTGGAGGAGGGGGAAAGTGGTTTTTGATACCTTTTTATACCTCCAACACCGTGCGAACCGGAAGTGCAGCTATTTTTTCAAGATGGCGGCGCCCATGCAAAGCGGAAGTGCTGCTATGTTCCAAGATGGCGGCGCCCCCCCATACCGGAAGTTACGTCGTACAGGTATACTATTTAGCACCCCTAGGGCCGGGTACACTATTTAGCACCCCCTAGGACCGGGTACACTATTTAGCACCCCCTAGGACCGGGAACATATTTAGAACCCCCTAGGACCGGGAACATATTTAGAACCCCCTAGGACCGGGTACAATTATTTGGCACCCCCTAGGACCGCGTCAATATTTAACATCCCCTATCGGGGGTACTACTATTTAGCACCCCTGGGGCCAGGTACACTATTTAACACCCCTTAGGACCGGGTACACTATTTAGCACCCCCCAGGACTGGGTATGCTATTTAGCACCCACTGGGACCGGGTATACTATTTTGGTGCATAAAATTACCTTGGTTAAAAATTCAATATCATTATGGTGTAAACTAGCCAATGGTTAATTTTGGGGTTCCAGATTTCGAATTTCTTTTTCTTCCCACTTAAAAAAAAGCAATATCATGGATTCTTGTTCAATAATTCTCTCCGGCAAAGACTCTGATTTGAGAATTAATCTAAACACTCCAATTCATTTAGACTCTGAGAAAAAATACGAATTGGCCCTGCTTAATTTAGACACGTACAACAGCATCCACAACATCACCTCGCAAAATAACGAAATTCGGTACACAACCGATGCTGGTGCCACCTGGAAGAAACTGTTACTAACTCCCGGTGCTTACGAAATCAAGGATTTGAATAAATTTCTCAAGTCGGCGATAGATGCTAATTGTCACAACAAGAAGGCCATTACGATTCTTCCGAATCTAAACACTTTAAGAACCAACTTGATAATTACCGATCCAAAATTTGGAATATCTTTTTCGGGTGACAAGTGTTTGGCTCCAGTTTTGGGGTTTGACTTGGGCAACTACGTGAGAAGTCGAGAGAGTCAAAATACAGTCGACATTATGAGCATCAATACAATTTTCGTACACGTTGATATCATCGGCAATTCTTATCTAAACAACGACACTCAGCCCACTTTATACTCCTTTTATCCCAATTCCCCTCCAGGTTTCAAAATCATAGAGTCCCCTCATAATTTGATTTACCTCCCGGTGACTACAAAATTAATCAGAAATATAAGAGTTTGGCTCACGTCTCAGACCAACGAGCCATTGGATTTAAACGGTGAGACGCTCACGGTGCAGCTTCATTTGAGATCTAAAGAAAAAAGGATAAAATGCTCATGTTTGGAAAAAAAGGCAAAGAACTCTTTCTTAATTTTAACTCTAATAATAAAAAACAAAAGGTTTGACGCCAAGAAATAAAGCTTTCATCAAATTTATAACAACTCCCAGAAAATGAGCGTAGCAGAAGATTACTTAAAAATCAACGAACCATTGGTGTACGATTCATCGGTCGAGTTTTACACTTACCACGAATACAATCCTATTGTTCGCACAAATCTCAACAACGTAAATTCGGAAATCCGCATACACGTAGAAAACCAAGATTTATTTCTGCACGTTGCCAACAGTTACCTCCTGATTAAAGGGAGGTTGCTGAAGGACGATGACTCGGCTTACGCAGACGCTGCTGTATCCGCGTTGATTAATAATGCTCCCATGTTCCTATTTTCTAATACCAAATACCATCTCGGTGATAAATAAGTCGACAAGTTAAATTATCTGTGATCCGGTACTCTGATGAAGGGACTGCTCACTTACGGCTCGGTGGAGCAACCGGATTTGCTCGGCCAGTGCTGACGCTGGACAACGCGGCTTCAGTCGCTGCCGAACTAACCGACTACCTGGGATTCAAACAGCGGCACGCGTCCATCATCATTCAAACGACTCCCAAGGGAAGCTTTACATTCGCTATGCCGTTGAAACACGACATGAGATTTTTCGAAAATTACGATAAGCTAATCTACGGAACTAAACACGTGCTCACACTCATGCGAGCGAGTGACACGAACGCCATCTTCAAAGCCGCGTCAGAGGCCAATGGCAAAGTCGTTCTAAATAGCATCAGCTGGCTCGTTCCACATGTCACGGCCTCGGACGAGCAGAAACTTAAACTCTACAATCTCATCGACCACGGAGTGACCATGGATTTAGGATTTAGGCACTGGCATTACGATAGCTGCGTGCTCCCTCAAAATACCAGCTTCACTTGGCACGTACTGACTACTTCCACGGTCGAAAAACCAAGGTGGATAGTTTTAGCTTTTCAAACTTACAGGCAGGACTCCTTAGTCAAAAACCGTGGTGTGTTTGACCACTGCAGCCTGCAAGATGCTCACGTGACTCTAAATTCCAAACGATATCCATTTCTCGATTTAAATAGTAATTTTGCCACTGGAGAGTACGTTGGTCTGTACAGAATGGCGCAACAATTTAGGCAGCTTTACTATGATACCAACGATTTGAGTTTTAACTTGCTTCAGTTCAAGAAAGCCTATCCTCTCGTGATGTTGGATTGCTCCAAACAGTCCAAGAGGCTTCAATCGGGAATCGTGGACGTACAAGTCAAACTGCAGTTTAGAGCAGCCGTGCCGGCTAACACTTCATGTCACGCTCTGCTCATTGGCGACAGGAAAATGAATCTAAAGTTGGATAGAGGCAAAATCAAAGTTGTTTACTAAATAATAATAATAAAAAAGATAAGGCAATCAAAACGAAATCTCGAAAAAAGAAAGGCGGCTTTTTGCCATTGGCTTTGCTAGGACCGATTTTTAGCCGGAATTGGAGGGTTGGCAGGAGGGACAGCGGGGGTCGTATCTGCCGTAAAAAAAGCACAAATCGATGCAAATATTCTGGCTGAACTAGTTAGGCATCACAAGCAAGTGGAAGGTTCCGGCTCGAAGAAAAAAAATTAAGCAAAAAAAGAAGCAACAAAATCGTCCCGTGGCAGAGGTCTTTACTTAAGACCACCCAAGGTTTAATCGACTTTAATAAACCTTTAACAAACTTTGATTTAAACGGGTTGGCTAGAGTAATGAAAATTCCGAAATTTAGAGGTTATTTTAGTAAAGACACGCGTCCCTTAAAACTTTGGCCAACTGGTGAAAACGGAATAGTAAACTTGGAAGATTTCCACGATGGAGAAGGAAGTCACTGCGTAGCCTATTCCACCATTTCGGGAGAACCTTGTTATTTCGATAGTTTTGGCAACATGGGTCCTCCCCGGTCTGTGGCAAACTACTTGGGACCGGGAATGAAATACAATTACGAACGCGTACACAACTTTGACCAGATTTGGTGCGGTCACTTTTGCTTATTTTTTTAAGCACCTTTTCTAAGGCACGTAATTACGATGCTGTTTTAGATAGGATGAGACAAGTCATCTACTGAAAAGTTACGTGCAAATCTAACTGGAAATAAACGTCTTCTGGGTGAAACTCTTCGAATGAATCTACTGCGATGGGCATATTTTTTCTATTGCGTAAGGATTTTCGAGAACGGTAACTGTCGAATGTTTGTCCTTTACTTTCATAATGTACGAGGCTCTCGTACCTGTTTAACATTTAGCAACTAGTGAAATGCTCGGGTTGCTGTAGTAGAAAATTGCTTTATGAATTAAACCTGAACTTGTACACACGAAGCTCGACAGAGGACCGGAATTAACGAACCAATCGCTCGCTTTTTCCAAAGGGCTTTTCATGCTGAAACTGATCAGCATGAAACTGTTTTCATGCACAAATTTCTTCGTAGCCACGTCACTCGGTAAAGTAGGTTCGCTTAGATTTCTAATCGGTTTGTTCATGGCATTAAAATATTCTTTCTGCTTATCTTGTAACACGCAATTGCTGTCGATAAATACCTTAGTAAGAGCATCGTTCGGTAAAGTAGGTTCGCTTAAATTTCTAATCGGCTTGTACATTGCGTTGAAGTATACTTTTTGGTCGTCTTATAATTAACAATTCCTATCGATGTATACTTTTGACGCTGCATCAGGAGCGTGCCTGGGGAAAAGCAATGTTCTTAATTTGCTTTTTCCTCGCGTTGAAATTCCCGTCAGCCTCATCTACATACAATGTATTTTTTCCATAAAAAAAATGGCGGAAGCCAACTCGTCGGTAAGAAGAGTAATGCCAGGAGGCAAGTCGGTTTTAAGTTTCTGAATGTCAGTTGCCAGACCGATCTGAGAATAATTTACCGCATCTTCATGTTCGATAGCAGTTCCTACTTTAGTTACACGCTTGCTTTGCATGTCGTAGTTGTTTTTGGGGGTTAAAACGTATCCTAGTCCCGGTTGTCCTCTCAGACCGATTCCCATCACTTCACCCGCTTCCCTCTCGTCCTTTTCAATGCTTGTCCAAACTTATTGACTGACATCTTTTTTTAAATACGAGAAATTTTTTCAAAGTACACCGAGCCGTTGATGAGGCTTTTATTTTCAATATTATAATAAAAGGAAGAAAATCAAAATAAATAACAACCTCAAAATGTCTCAACTATCCTGGCAAACTAATATTTCCAATCTCATGCAAAAAAAACTTGCTGAAAGTTAAGAACGAAAATGGTACAAAGATTATCAACGGTGTAAAGTTTTCCTTGTCTCCTTCCATACAGTTTAAAGTTTAAAGGGTTTGGGTAATCCCATTTCGAACGAAAAATCAAAATATAAAGGCTGGATTTCACCCAGTGACTCAGAAACTCAAAAACTGTTGAAAAATCTTAAACGGTACATCTGTAAAAAACTAGAGATTGAGTTTGACGAACAAAAACCCGAATCCATGACTATGTTCAATTATCCCAATTCAATGCATACGGCTTACTCCTGTTACCCATTTTGTGAAAAGGTGAACGGAAGTAACGGAGACAAACCGCTCTGCCTTAAAACTCGGGTGTACGAGAATATTCACAAAACTAAGGGAAACTTAACAAAAATGTTATCGACAAACCCTGGTTTAACTTGCCATCTTACAACGCTTTAAACTTGCCCGAAGTCACTGGCAGAATTACCGTGGTGTACATCACCGATGATTCTCCCAGCAACGTGGAATTGGGGTGCAACGTAGACTTTGGAGTAGCCCATTCCGATATTTCCAATGACAAATTTTCCGACGAAGATTTTATGGGTCTAGTATCTCCGTAAACATTAAAAATATTGCAAATAAGAAAAGCTACGGAAATTAAAAACTACGACTTTTCGCACCTAAGAAAGAACCTGAAAACCATCCATTTCTACCTTCGAATATCAGATGTCTAATTATAAGCCCCGCAAATTGCAGCAAAACTAACTTACTGTTTAATTTCATTTGTAACTAAAGATCGCTCGACTTCCTATATATTTACAGTAAAACTTTTTGTGTCAATCAAAGTACAAAGCTTTGCAATCTATATTTGCTGATATTGAGGAAAAAATTGGACGGGATGTCGCCTTTTTTCACAGTTCTCAAATAGATTTAGATCCGCCCGATGAACTAGACCCACAATTTCAAACCTGATTCTTTATGACGATTGCCTTTTGGACAATCAAAAAAACATTGAACATTACTTTGCTCAAGGGCATCATTCGAACGCCGATGTTTTTTTATTGCAGCCAGTCCTACACGAGAATTCCAAAACAAGTAGTCAGAGACAATGCAAATTTATTAATCCTTTTCCCCATGGATGAGTTAAATTTAAAACATGTTTATGAAAACCACGTTGGCCCCGACATGGAATTTTTAGACTTTAAAACGTTGCGTCAAAATTGTTGGAAAAAGCCTTATGGGTTTTTATCAATAAACAGGATGTTAAACGAAGAGAGATATAAACGTTCGTTTTTGCCTATTAAACAAAAGAATGGAAACAAAATGAGAAATCGCAAAACTCAAAAGACGTTTAACTAAAAAGTTTTTAAATCAACGTTTGGGGGAGAGAGAACAAGAAGAATCGCTACAAGAATTTTTTAAACCGGTAGTAAGCACCCTGAAACCGAGACCGGTCCTCGCTACAGCCATGCAAATTACGCCGATTAAAAACACTCTAGCCACGCAAACTAAACCGATTAAAAACACTCTAGCCACGCAAACTACACCGTTTAAAATTTACAAAGAAGAAGGTAGTGACGAAGAAGAAAGCTACGAAGATGACTATGAATCACTGGCTTTATCACCGTCCCCTGCTCCTAGTCAGAAAACCTCTTTCGATTACAGCCTCGCCCAATATTCAAGTCCGGCTGTATCTCCTATAATGCGAATTCCTCCCGAGTCAAAAACCGAATACGCAACTATGAGCACCGGTCCTAAACTCACCCCTTCATATTCCGCGGTACAAGCTAGATACATTTCCACTCCCCCTGAGCTTCCTAACATCACCACTCTAAGGTCCCTCGATAGTTTGTTACCTGGTTAGAATATTGGAGACACTGCTAAATATTTCTTGATACATTTTTTCAAAAATCCCAAAGACACTGACCCAGTATTCGGGTTACAGTACGATAAGAAAAAAAGGTGAGCTGACCTTCGGTAATAAAACGGTTAAAATCTTTGAGAATGACGTAGTGGTCGAGGGGGAACAATATGTAGGGAGACGCGGGCTTTGGAATTTTCTAGTTTTCAAAGATTAGAAAGAAACTTCCCTCGCGCCGGAAGTTAAAGCAGCTTACACGGCCATGTTAAAAATTACTAACGCTATTTATCACAACAACAACCCAAATACTCGTAAACCCAAATCTAGTCGTAGCGCCAACTACAGATCTATTATAGGTCCGATTTGGGAAGACCTCAAAAAACAAGGGACGGGCATGGTTAAAAAACTGGGTAGCAGGGTCGATTACAAATATTACGACGATCCTAACGACTTGGTAAAGAGACTCAGGCTTTTGCATAAATCTGCTTTGGCCGGCCACGACGGATATAGAAACGAGATGGTTGACATTTTATCAGAAATGCGGCAAAGGCAAATAATAACTGCTCGGGAAAAAAGGGTGGCTTACCAAAATTTAGGTTTAGGTTGAAAAAAAAATCGTATATAAACAAAGAACCATGGAATCAAAAAATATCAAGATGAGGTACTGCGTCAAATGTAAATGTTGAACTTCTAACGGGCCCGAGCCGTCCGTTCTCATTACCGCAAAAAAAATAACAGGCAGATGCAGGTTGTATTTTGCGAGGTGTGCGGGACGAAAAGAGCTTCCTTTATCAAGTCTGGGAAAGGAATAGTAAATAAACTCATTAAATATGTTACCTCTCGAAATGCAATTGCCGGGCTACCAATACTGCGGTCCGGGAACTAAACTTGAAAAAAGATTGGCTCAAGGAGACCCGGGAATTAATAAACTAGACGAAGCGTGCAAAGAACACGATATCGCTTAGTCCGAGAGCTCGGACTTAAAAGATCGACATCCGCCGATAAAGTTCTAATTGCTAAAGCTCAAAGAGTGAGAGATGATCCTTCTCTGGCGTGGAGAGGAAAGCTAGCCCCTTCGATTGTTAAGAAAATCATGAAAACAAACAGTTTGGAATGGGAAATTAAAAAAAATAGATCACTCGTAAAAGAACTTCACAAACCAATCCGAAAAAATTTTCCGAGACGGAAAGTAATTGTACTGAGCCTGAACGATCTATGGCAGGCTGACTTGGTCGAAATGATACCTTACGCTAACCTAAATGAAGGGTTTCACTACTTACTAACCTGCATTAATGTCATGTCCAAGTTTACTTGGCCATTCCCCTTAAATCTAAATCCGGCATAGATGTTACCGAAGCTTTCAAGAAGATACTTGCTGGAGCGACCCCCCCCCCCCTAAAAATTTACAAGTCGATTTAGGTAGTGAGTTCTACAATAAAGACTTCAAATGCCTACTCAAGCGCCATAAGATCAACATGTACTCTACGCACTCTGAGAAGAAAGCGAGCATGGTAGAACGTTTCAACAGAATGCTGAAAACTAGCATGTGGAAAAGATTCACCAGACAGGGGACTTACGAGTGGACGCACATTATCGATGAGTTAGTTTCCAATTACAATGACACGGTTGATTCTGCCATAAAATTTAAACCGAGGGAAGTAACAAAACGTCACGAACCTTTGCTGAGAAGAAATAGTACTAAATGGTTATTGAACAAACTCAAATTTGCCGTAGGAAATAAAGTCAGGATTTCTAAAGTTAAGAAAATTTTCGATAAAGGGTATTTGCAAAATTTTACTAACGAAGTTTTCACGATTCGTAAAGTGCAAAAAACCGAGCCGGTTATCTTTTGAAAGACGAGTCGGGTGAATTGGTGCTCGGAGGTTTTTACGAACCGGAAATTCAAAAAACTTTAGTTCCCGATTTATTCGTAGTAGAACAAGTATTACGTAAAAGAAAGGAAAAGATGGGGAAATGCTTTACTTCGTTAAATGGAAGGGCTATGACTCCAAATACAACAGCTGGACAGACAACATTAGCAATCTTAAATAAATACGTACTTACCTTTTTCCAGTGTATTCTTGCATTTTTTTTCCGGTGTATTTTTTTCAAACATTACTACTTAAAAAATTTTGTTCCTCTTGCTCATTTTTTTTTTCTTCCTCATTATTAAAAAAGAATTAAAATTTGTTCCTCTTCCTCAATTTTTTATTCCTCATTATTCCTCATTATTCCTCCAGCAATTTATTTTATAAATTTTTGTCTATTTTCAGAAAAGAATGGAAAAGAAAACATTCACCTGTGTGTACTGTGCGACCATTTTTCCATCGCAGGCAGAGCTTTAGGAACACCTACGGTTCCATCACCCATTTAATGCGGAAGAATGTGCTTGCTTCCTCGACAAGGTACCCGACTTCCTCAAGAGTCAATCACCCCCATCACGAGACGAAGGATTGGGCCACCAACAGTACGAGATGCCTCTAGTGGGGAATTGCGTCTTTGGCGATCCGATTAAATTCCTCCTATCTATACATGTGGCACTACAAGCGATGCTGGAAGTTTGTTTGTACCAGCTGCTAAACTGCAAAGCCCGGATCAGCTTGGGTATAGAGTTTACTAGGGAGGCTGCATTCATTCAAGTGGGATTCTGGTCGAGATACTCTGAAATACATAATCCCAACGACATCCCCGCTCACCTGGCCGAAGCTTTCGCAAAATTCCAAGAATCCATCGATGCTTTTGCTAAGCGGGGCAGTGGCTGGGTTATCTCTTGCATCCATAACCTACTAATCAGAGTGTCGAGGTATAATCCGCTGCGAGCATCGTCGTACATCCCTCTTCCAAAAGTGCTCGCTGGCAAGCAGAAAGCGGTAGTGAACGCTCTAAATTTAAACGATCATAAATGCTTTCTCTATTCTATACTGGCCGCGGCTCTGCAGTTGGACAATGTCGACCCGGAAGATTACCGCCAGTTTGAGGATATGCTAGATACTTTCACGCTAACCTACCCTACTAACATCGCCGAAATCAACAAGTTTGAAAAGACGAATGACCTATTGATAATATCATCGGTTATAGCTGCGAAGAGGAGTTACACCTGCTTCGCGTCTCTAAAAACTTGGACGGACTACCGATCGACCTTCTTTATCTGTACGACGATGACGACGATTCGGAAACCTTAAACAGCCATTACTGCGCCGTTACCGATGTAGCTGCTTTTCTACGCTATCGAGGTTTGGGCTCCCATGCCAAGTTCTATTGTAGGATCTGTTTCGCCGGTTTTGGAGGAGAATGGATGCTCCTGGCCCATAGGAAAGAATGCGTCAAAATTAACCCCGTTCAAGCGCTTAGATTCAAGAACCTAGGAGAAAACTCACCCGCATTCAAGCACTTTAACCGTCAAAACCCTTTCTCTCACATCATCTACGCCGATTGTGAATGCCCCGTCCCAACCTCTCAACCCGATGCTTTGATGAGTTCAACCACCGGAATCCATCAACACCTTCCTTGCAGTTTTGGTTACGTGCTAGTGGGGAATGACGGGAAGATTATACGTCACAAGTACCACTTGGGAGAAGAGGCAGTCGAATTATTTTATAAATGTATGGAAACAGAAGCGCGATATTACGCAAAATTGCTGAAAAATGCAAAATCCCTCCACCTCACCCCATCCGAAGAAACCGATTTCAAGAATGCCAGCGTGTGTCATTATTGCGGGAAAGCCTTCAAAAAGCGTTATCAGAAAGCAAATATCGACGGGGTATCTAAAGTACGGCTCGTCGACAATAAAGCGAGGGATCATTGCCACATCAGCGGGATGTACAGAGGAGCTGCTCATCCAAACTGCAACCTAACCGCGCGAGAGCAAAAAAACATTCCCGTCATGTTCCACGGCCTGGAAGGGTAGGACATGCACCTCTGGTACCCGCAGTGCATAAGTTTCCGGGAAAAGTAGATGTTATAGCTCGCAACACCGAGAGGTTCCAGACCATAACCATTAAGGATGATGTCAGCAAGATAAACCTTCGCTTTATAGATAGCATCAACTTCTTAAACGCTTCTCTGGATACTCTAGTAAAGAACCGCAGGAACGACAAGAGCAGCTTCCCCATCCTCGAGGTGGCGTTAGAATCTGGATTGAAATCCACATGGTTTACGGAGGAAACCATTCTTGAAAAGGCACTGAACTTGTTAACGCAGAAGGGTGTTTACCCGTATGAACATATAAGCAACATGTCCGTTTTCGACGAGGAAGATCTACTGTCGAGACACTCGTTCTGCATCCGGTTGAAAGATGGGATGTTGGCTGGATACGAATACGTGTGGGCATTAAACCTCTGGCTGAGAATGAAATCGAAGGTATTCCGTACGTACCACGAGATATACCAAATGACCGACGTTTTCCTGCTTGCCGACGTATTCGATGATTTCCGGAAATTGTGCCTCGAAAACAACAAGCTGGACCCCTGCTATTACATCTCCACTCCAGGGTTCAGCTGGGCAGCTCTTCTTAGGATGCAGGAGCCCGAGTTGGAGCTATTCACGCACGTCGGTAAGCACAATCTCATATCTTCCGGCACCAGAGGCGGAGTTTTGTTCGTCGCAAAGAGGCATTCGAAAGCCAATAACAAATACCTGCCTCTTTACGCCCCTAGCAAACCCTCACTATACATAATGTACTGGGATATGAACAACCTGTACGGTTTTGCCATGTGCGCTCATCTCCCCTACGACAAGTTCCGCTACCTAACCAGGGAGGAGATTAGAAGTTTGGACGTAGACACCGTACCGGACGATTCCGACGTGGGCTATATTCTGGAAGTAGACCTCGAGTACTCCAAAGAGTTGCACAACGCGCACAACAATTATCCGCTTGCTCCTGAGAAGGTCGACATTGGAAAGGAGCTGATTTCCCCTTATTCTCTGAATCTGGTGGAAGATTTAAACCACAAGATCAAGTCCTCTTCCAACACTAAAGTAGTCCCGAACCATCTGCACAAGAAGAGATACACGCTTCACTACAGGAACTTGAAATTCTACCGCCGGCACGGACTAGTACTTTGACATATCTGAAGAGTCTAAGCCTTTAACTAAAGACCGTGGATGAAATCGTACATCGAATTCAACACTGCAAAAAGGCAAGAAGCGACCGCTCCTTTCGCCAAAGACTACTTCAAATTAATGAATAATTCGGTGTTTGGAAAAACCATGGAGAATAACCAAAGTCGCCTCGACGTGAAGCTGTGTACTGACGAAAAAACGGTGCTGAAATATACCGTCTAGCCACACGCTGAATCCTTCAAGATCCTAAACGAAAACCTGGTGCAACTCAACCGCCGCGTTCGTAGCGCGCTGTGTGATCTTCCGACCTACTCCGGATTTACCATACTGGAACTCTCCAAACTCTTCATGTTCGAATTCCACTAAGACTACATTCGACCAAAGTACGAAGACTGCGCTAAACTCTTTTTCACCAACACCGACAGCCTCTGCTACAAAATTGAAATGGTGGACATTTACCAAGACATGCTCGTGGACATAGACCGTTTCGACACGAGCAACTACCCATCGAATCATCCCCTCTTCTCTTGCACGAACAAACAAGTGTTGGGGAAAATGAAAGACGAAATGGGCGGTGTCCCATCTTAGAGTTCATCGGACTCAGATTAAAAAATGTACTCTATTAAACCTCTGAAAAAAGAGGATGTCAAGAAGGCCAAGGGTATCCAAAGCTCGTTCGCGAAGAAACATTTGAGCTTCAGCGACTACGAAGCGGCCCTAAACTATGCTGCACCTCCTCAAAAGGGAAGCTGGGCCAAGATTTCCAGCGTCGGGCACGAACTAAGCATCGTTAGTATATCCAAATCCCTCCTCTCGCCTTACGATGACAAGCAGTATATTCTGGACAATGGCGAAGATATGCTAGCCATCGGTCACTACGATACCGGTACTTGGAACGAATACAGACGATTTCGACTCGGACGTGGACGTGATGAGCGACGAGGAGGGAGAGAAAAAATTATCCCTCCAGTTGGAAGAGCGAGAAGCGCAAATACTGACCGAAGCGAATATAGCCGAAGAGAATGAGAAGGCCGTTCACAGGTTCGCAGTACTGGAGAACCGCCGGAAAAAGTTGGAGGATTTCGAGGTGTGGAAGAAGGAAACTAAAACGAAAGATGCCGCCAGTAAAAAAAAGCTCGCACACTAGAAACGGAGGTGCGGAGGGAAGCTAGGTTAAGAAAATGGACAGTAGTAAAAGAAAAGCTCAAGCTGAAGGAACGAAGGAGCAAAGAGTGGCTAGACTAGAGAAAATGGCAGCTA
The DNA here is from genome assembly GCA_023313725.1 of Lithobius niger. Lineage (NCBI taxonomy): Eukaryota > Metazoa > Arthropoda > Chilopoda > Lithobiomorpha > Lithobiidae > Lithobius > Lithobius niger. The sequence continues at coordinate 24,078 of JAHWFP010150503.1, read as the reverse complement.
GTAAAAGAAAAGCTCCAGCTGAAGAAACAATGGAGCAAAGAGCGGCTAGACTAGAGAAAATGACGGTTAGTAAAAGAAAAGTTTGAGGTCTAGAAACGGAGGATGAAAGTAAAATTAGATTGCAGAAAAAAGCTGCTAGTAAAAGAAAAGCTCAAGCTCTAGAACGCAGGAGCAAAGAGCGGCTAGACTACAGAAGAAAGCCGCCAGTAAAAAAAAAGTTCAAAGTCTAGAAACGGAGGATGAAAGAAAAAACAGATTGGAGAAAAGATGAGCTTGTGAGTTCAGATTGTGATGATCTCCGAGCCGTGTGGATTTAGGCCTACTGGGGAAACACGTTAAACAAAACACGCCATATGCTTTACCTCCTGGGTGGTGTAGAAAGAAGCAATATTATCATATCCTCGTTTTATCGCACTTTTGAAAAGCACTCCAATTTGAGAACTCTCCCTAATGTTGCTAATTCATCATTTTTGCACTCTGAAACATTCTGGAATTTTCACATTGTGAGAACTCGTATAGCAATTGCATTTGCATTCGTCATTTTCACACTTTGAAGCGCTCGAGAGTTCTCGCAATATTAAAGCTCAATAAGCATTTGCACGACCCCCCCTCCCCCCCTTTGAACTCCTCAAAATATTGATAATTCGTCATTTTCGTGCCATCAGGAATGCTGTTCGTCATTCTCACAATGTGAAAGCTCAAAGAGTAATTAGCACGACCCCTTCAGTTTGGAACCCTCCCCCATTCGGGATCCCCCAATAATGTCGATAATTCACCCTCCGAGAGAACCCTGGCAAGCTCATGACGCATTTTGCAGGAACCCCTTCGATTTTAGGACCCTCCTCTTTTGTGAACCCCCCATGCTGTTGTTAATTAGTCATTATCGCACGACCCCTTGGATCACGTCACTTCCGATCTGGAGGCCGCCATATTGGAAAATAGTTGCACTTCTACTTTGCATGGGGCGCCGCCATCTTGGCTGGAACGTCACTTCCGGTACTTGCGGGTGCCGCCATCTTGGAAAAATAGCTGCATTTCTGGTTCGCACGGTACCAAAAGGACTCAAAAAGTACCAAAAAAAAGCACTTACCCCCTCCTCCAGATTAACGAAAAGGGGACTTCCGGTTCGCATGGGTGCCGCCAAAGTGGATATTGCTGCACTTCCGGTCCACATGGGCGCTGCCATCTTGGACTTCCGGTGCACATTGTCGCCGCCATCTTGTATGACGTCACTTACAGTCACGTGACCTATGACGTCACTTCCGGGTTGGGTGGGTAGGTAGGTATGTCCTCATATCGCAAATCCCCACTTGGGTGAGGTAGGTTTAGTTGAATGGGAGGAGGTTTCCTTGAGTTAGGTAGGTTTACTTGAGTGAGGTAGGTTTACTTGAGT
>JAHWFP010150502.1:53215-77731 GCA_023313725.1 Lithobius niger | reverse complement strand
AGTGAAGTTGAGGACATCATTATCTCGGACAAGGAAACTGGGACTTCCAGCTTTCGAACTCTACCACGAAAGCAGGAATTGTTACTGAAACTTGGGTTTCATATATTAAATTTTGTCTCGGTTTATAAACTGCTGCAGCTTGGAAAATAACGATAATAATGTGAAACGTAATTAACGCGACAAATACGAATCTCTTCTTCCTAGTTTTAGAGTAAATCAGACATCTGGAAAGTCAAAAGTGATATTGAGTATGGGTTTGCTATGTGAAAGGTTGTGTTCAGAATGGTTTCAGAAAATTTTTTTAAAAATAAAGTTGACCAACTTTACCGATCAGATACCAATACCGAACTGAATATCCAAAATTGCATTCCCAATTTTTCATCAAAGGTGTAGTTTTCTGCTAAAGTTCCAATATAATTATTGAAATAAAAAAATATTCAAATAGTAACCCATAGTTAAAACATAGCTAGGAAGATACTCTGCGATTTCCTGAGCAAAACCCCGCGAACCGCATGTCGTAATCTCGATCGGTTCCAAGGTTATCGATATTTCTACAAAAGTTGCCGACACCGATACCGCAAATATCGGCAGCCGGAGGTTCGGTTTGTATTAAACGAAAATTACTAACCGTTTAATCGTAAAGAAGACGATTATCGTTTAAACGATTAATCGGCACAACCCTAGTTCAGACACAAGAAGCGTTTGGTCATTCTAGTGCAAGCTATTTTATATCGATGTTTATTTCTGTTGAGTGTCATATGACAATCCTGGATGAAACATAAATGCATTAAAAAGGGGTGTGGTTGTTGGTTTTGTAATGTTTAAATATTTTTAAGATTTATAAATTTGATGGCCCTACATTAAATATGTTGGTCTTGGCCTATAATGGCGTACTAGCAGAACTACCTGGCTTCGCTCGGGTGGAGAAGCTGCTTATTACTAAACGTCTACTTAAATCGCAACAAAAAAATTATTCAGTCTCCATCCCAAATGAACGATTAAAAAAAAGTTTTTGTAAAATAAGTGTAAACATTATAGCGTAAAACAGTAGTGCTGGGTTTGGTAATCGACTGTCTGGTTCCTCCCCCGTTGTATGTAGTTCAGCGCTGACAAACGCACTGGCCAACCAACACATGCTGAGGTAACCGTTGCGGCCATCTCCTAGGTTTGCCATTTTGCTAAGGAACTTTGGCTTATAGTTTAGAATTAAGGACGTGTAATTTCCGCAATAATACTAAGCATGATTTTGCGGTAAGTTTTATTGCGGTGAAGGTGTAATTTTGCGGTGATGGACTTGGTGGCTGAATTCAATAATGAGTACACAATTACAGCCTAATTTTCTAACATATACGCACCACGTACATGGCTGGTGATGATCGACTGCGCACTTATGGCTGCCTAGTGCCCACAGCATTGTTTGATGCGGATTTATCTGAGTAATGCTTCGGTGAGAACTGGTCCAGAATTTTGTTCCAGTTAGCTAGTTGTCAAATATATTGGCATGAAAAATAAGGCCATTTTTGCGGTAAATTTTGCGCTGTTTTTGGAAATTTGTGGCATTTTGCGATATTTACTGAATTGTGCGACAATTAATGTGGTGTTTTTGCTTCAGTTAGTGACTGTTTACCTACCACATCAGGAATAACTTTCATAACTCATTTAGAGAAAATGTTGCAAAATTTGCGATTTTGCAAAATCGTAGAAATTACATGTCCTTATTTAGAATGATCATTGTTACTTCAGTAAGTGCCCCAGTTTCGAAATATTATTCCATTATTGACTTGTTCGAGCAGAAATCATTTAAAAATCCACTTGATAGCTAAGGCAATGCGAAATAGCCAGTAGACGATTGCCATATATCGTCCATTTTGATTGGCTGAAGCAGATGATGTAGGAACACAGCAGCCAATCAAAATTAAGCTCTCGAAGAGCTTCGTTCTGCTTCGCCCCAAATGAAAGTTAGCTAATGATGCGGCTCTCTTAGCGTTGAGTGCAAGTCATTCACCCCGAAGCAGAATTTTCTGCCACTGTCTGCGACACCAATTGTCGGGGAAAATTATCTGCAGCTAATCTTCGTATGGTTACCCACAAGTTGATTGGTTTTTACTGAACAATTTTTCAGTGCTTTATTCTATTGATCTGGCTCTTCCATCGAGACGATTAAAATGATGTATTGGAATGTCCAAATTGGTCAAAAATTGATGAAACGGCAGAAATTTGGTCAAAACTGTACGTTTTGTCTGCGACTGTGCCAGATTATCTGCGACATTCTGCCTCCGGGGTCATTCAATGGGCCTGATCATGCTGTTGGGAGGGGGGGACAGTATATCTGGCGAGTGAACCACGCTGTTTGCTCGCGATTTGGGCTTACAGGATTAGGCAAACCTACGTGTGTAAAATGTCTACACATGAATTCAGAGATGCAAGGTTGATTTGCCAATGAATAAATCTACAGTGGAATTTAGTTTATCCAACCAAAATAATTGGGATCAAGAGTGTTCCGAATAAGATAATTTTCGGTTATTGGTTTATTACAACAACACGCAACATTTTCTGTAATCTTCAGTAACGTAGTAGGGTCGGGCCATTTAAACCGTTACCCGTATGTTGACCATCATATCATGTAAACAATCATTGGTGCTTAATGAAAACCATAATTTTTGTTAAATGGAAAATCAGTTAAGTGAAAGTCATCTTAATTTTACATAACGATTTTTTTGATTTCCGAAGCGTAATTGATCACCCGGGTGCTGTTTACGTAAAACACGTCTAAAATGTAAGCTTACGGTTTCATTTTGAAAAATGACACTTAAGAGCAGAATGCATGGTGCCTGCCTTTTTTGTGCATCCATAACCGGAAGTAAAGCGCTGGCAAGAGAAGAAAAAGGTCAGTGATTGCATTCGGAATTTGAATCCAAAATTGTTGTTGGAAGATCATTACTTTTAATTCTTGTATGATTATAATTATAAAGCGGATAAGTGCTCTATAACCTTATTGGAAGCTTGAAGTTGTAAAGTTTTGGTTTACTACTCATTTCGGCTATTTACTAAGATTGAAAACAGAAAATAATATGTGCGTTAAGTGACAAGGCTGTGCAACACCGATACTGTTATTGGGTATTGGATAGGAGGGTTCACATTCTGCCAATACTTTGGCCACCAGCTTGGAAAGCTGACACGGATTTCCAAGTTCGTTATCGAATGTGTTCAACATCATGTTCTCTTGATGCTCAGTAGGTCTGCAAGTATGACTTTTGAAAGCATATGTTTAATTTAAATTCAAACGGCCAACGAAATATTCTTTCAATTTTTTTTTTTACTTGGAGGAAGACTGAAAACGCGACATGGAGATTATGCGGTTTAACTGGTCCTCTGCAGATATTTAGTGTATCGGTATTGGATCGGAATCGGTATCTGTTAGCTATTCTTTTACAGATACCACACTTTTACATTCGTGGTAGAGCACTTGATAAAGTTTCCCTTGTCTGTTGACTGCAACAGTGCCGTAAATAAGAGCACAACACGAAGTGTCATCTGAATAGATGCATCAGTAAAACATATTGTGCGATATTGGATCGGTAGAAGTGGTAGTGGTAATTAGTCGGGACACTACCCACTCGACTGTACATTTCTTGCTATGCTCGGATTCCCAGCCTAGAAAACCTCCGTAAAGCTTGCTTTCGTTGCTGGGCTAGGAATTTTCTTTTCCGTTACTGGTGGCTGCACCTGGTACTCAAGGGGATAGGACTCCTTGAAATTACATTTGAATAAAATGTTACGTAAGGCTGCACACGATATGATGCTAGGGATCGACTGAATCCAAATCTGAACCAGAGCTGAAGATTTAAACCGGATCTTTAGAATTCGGCAAAATTTTTATGCCAAGATGATTTTTCAATAACTTCGCTAATTTTTTGGCTGATTTTGACATTCCAATATACCATTCGAAGCATTTTTCTACCAGCTTTCCAATGGAGCTATTTTCAAATGGCTAGCGTAACTTGTTCAGAAATTGTAAAGGAAAAACCAATGGAACAAATAGCGAAAATGTGTACTCAAGTCTTTAAACCTTACTCAGTTTACTATTTTACTCGTGGTAAAAATTTAGTCTGCAAAAATGCAAAGGGCTGAAACATTCAACAAAGATTTTATTTTGGATTCGTTTAGGATTCGGATCAGATTCAGGAAATCATGTAAATTATCCGGATCCGATCCGGATTTGGTGAAAGTAGATTCAGTCAATCCCTAGTTGATACCAATCCCAAGCTGATAAGAAGGAAAAACATTCCGCAAGGGTTCTGTTTTTAGAAAGACTTGCCCAGTTGCGTGGATGAGGATGCCAACATTTAATCCGTAATTGTCACTTATGTAGTTATCTTCAAAATCCCAAAAATTATTAAAATAAAATACTTAAAAATGGTAAGCAACAGTTAAAAACTTTATTAAGGTAAATTGGAAATAATAAGCCAATCAGCGAAATTTATACACTAGGAATAACATATTTCAGTAAATCACATTTATGCACTTAAGGTTTCGTCGGAGTGTCATGACCTGGATTTGAACCGGCTACCCAGTTCGCCCCCAGATCACTTGCATAGCGCCTTAACCGTTATGGCCACATCCTCCACCGGCATAAAGATAGGCGCTATGCAAGTGTTCTGGGGGCGAAATGGGTAGCCGGCGAAATGAGTAGCCGGTTCGAATCCGGGTCATGCTGACAAAACGTAAGTGCACAAAGGTTGCTTACTGCGATATTTCTAGTGTAAAATTTTCGCTGATGGCTTATTTCCAATTTTCATTAACAATATTTACAGCAGTTTGTGTATATTTAGTTAAAATATAGCTAGAGAAACACTCGCTGCTGTCCTGAGCAAAACACCGCAAACCGTGTGTCATCATCTCGTCTGGTTCCCGAGCTATCGATATTTCAGCAGAAGTGCGGATACTGATGCCATAAATTTCGGCAACCAATTCGCTGCAGTATTGGTGTGTGTACAGCCTTAGTTTTAAGTGTTTGATACAGTATGGCATTCGCGTAAAACTTTGTTTTGTGGAAACCGTTTTTCTGTTTATTTGCTGAAACTTTTCTGGAATAGCCATAATCTTCCAAATTATACAGATTTCAAAATAGGTGTGCTGGTCGCTCTTTGTTATTTGAAAGTTTAAAGTTGTTAAATTTGACCCAAGTGATAATGCAATACCATTGGTTAATTTTTAGCCGATTCTCGATGCCCACACACCTTTTTTTTTCCTGCAATCATTGTGCGCTGTGGTCTTGTCAAGATAGCCATACTGATTTGTTAATAAGATTGTCAGTGACAATAACAGCCTGTTTAATAACACTTGCAGTGTATGGCCACTATTATTTATTTTAGCCTACCGTAAATGCTCTAGTTGTTGCTAGATTTGAATTTTGTTCAGTAAAGTGTTATTAGTGCCGTGTTTGTAATTGGATTGAGTACCCTTTTGGTGAATAACAGAATCTTTAATTCTGGGCGTCTGTAATGTGCCGGAGTGCAGAAATTTGGGAATTAAGAAGGAAAAAGTATAGCAAGGATTGTTTTAGAAAGACTGGCCCGATTGCGTGGATGAGGTTGCCAGTGGTTGTAGCAGACGGAAAAATGTGGTTGAGAGGACATTTTTGGAAAAGTGGGTAACTTCACAAACTTTTACGCTGTTGTAGGAAAGTAACCTAACCAGTTCTGATGTGGCATATTCTGCCACATGAAACTCAACCCCGTGCAACTAACCGAACGTAACCTTAGTGATGGGCAGTGTCACAATTTGCCATAGGAATTAAATTCTAAATCTGTGGAGGATGGAAATAAATAATTATTATAAAGTATAAATAAATAAATATATATAGCCAATTTAAGTTCAAGTTTTTGTCTTAGTTTCACCTATCGTCCATTCCTACCCCTCCTTTGCTTAATAGCATCCTGGCACGTGATACTTGCCCTCTGAACTCGACCTGATGCTAAAAACTTTATGCAACAAATATCGTAACCAATGTATCATGAAACCTGCCCCTGCAGAGTATCATCCACCTCAACCACAATTTGTACTGTCTGTCTCGCCCACTGCACTAGTTGTGTCGGACTATACTTTGAGCATTTATGGTGCATATTCAAGCGTCTTTTGTCATGTTGTATTTGAGTTACTTATTTTGTTGAGAAATACTTGTTAAGCTATAGATAGCCAATGCTGTATGCTTACAGGTAATCAGGATGTGGACTACGGGCACTTTCGAATCACTCCATAAGGATACATCGGTTTACGTTTTAAGATAGTTGAAAGAATGGTTGTTACTTTTGATTGCTAAAGCGATCTTTAAAAATTTACTCTCATTCCCTCGTTTTGTTTATCTGGTATATATATCACTGTATTATAAGCACTAATAAATATAATTAATACTCGTTTTAAATTTAGTATATTGTTGTTTTTATTTTAAAACATTCACTTTTCCTTATAAAATAAAAACCTCCTTTCTTTGTCTAAAAAAATTATTAGCCATCAAGTGCCTTTATCCACGTGTGGTTACGTGTTTGTTACGATTCAGCGTGTAAATGTGTAAATGACCAATGTTGTGCAGACAATACAAGACAAGAGTGAGCGTTTTCTTTTCTAATGCAGACAGTAGTGGTAAATTTAAATTGCAGTACACATAATTTAACATAGGCTTCCCGTAAAGAAGAAAAAGTTAATTGTGCTCTTGAAAGATTTTTATTTACGTGATTTTCCTGATAAATGCCAACCTTTTCTTTTTCGTTCAACCCTCATAACCGGGTACGAAAACTCAACGAACGAAATCCACTGAAATGTTCTGTCCTTTCATGTCCTCACGAAGTAGTTTTGTTACCCCAATATAAAATTGTCGTGAGCAGGTCCATATTTTCGATTTAGTTGTGGTAACTGTTACCCATCAAACAAGGTGCTCTTGCCCGTAGAGATCTCTAGACAGACTGTTTTGCTCTTGTTTGGGCTAGTCAATAGAGAATACTCTATGGATTATAGTAAAGACAAAACGGATACCCACGTAGTAACTTGATAAATCGGAAATATTAACGCTTAAGTCAAAACGTAGCTCTCAGTTCAGTTGCTTTGGCAAACTTTCGATGAACTTCTTATTAAATGATGGTAAAAAATAATAGCAACGTACATCTTCCTCAGGCTTCTTTGTAGTTGTTGCAGGAACTCTGCTTACGTCTTGTTGAACTTGAACCGAGTCGCTTGGTGATTTAAACTGTCGTTCTCGCGCGAGAAGGACAGTTTAAATCTCCAAGCGAGTTCTAGTTCGACAAGATGTAAACAGAGTTCCTACAACAGCTAGAAAGAAGCCTGAGAAAGATGAACATTGCTAATATTATTTTTTACCATCATTTAATAAGAAATTCATCGAAAATTCGCCAAAGCAACTCAACTGAGTACTATGTTACAACTTGAGCGTTAATATTTCCGATTTATCAACATGTCAAGCATTAGTCAAAGTAAAAAATCTTCAAAGCATTTTCATGTACTAACTGGTTGCCGTATAGGTAATTTTGTTAATTCAGGGCTCGAAATGTCAAAAAAAAGGGCGTAGCTTAATTGCGATGCAAAATAAAAGATTTGCGTAGCAGTTTTCATGACGCATACTTTTTTTCTCGGCAGGTAAAAAAAGTTGTCATTTTACGTGATGGTTCAACTAGAATGAGGAAGTTATCGGCTCGCGTATAAATTTCATAATTTTTATTTTCTGATTTCTAATCATTCTGAAGCTTTGTATTGCAGTTGCATATCGTCTAAAGAATTTCATTGATTGCACCCAGTACAAAAATAAACTAACTTACTGTTGTCATTGGGATTAAGAGCTTTCATTTATGCCTCCATAGGACGAGTTTCTCAACAAGGTACTGTAAACTAGGCCTATGCTGTTGGTTTTGCTCCGTGCTGGCAAATTAACATTGGTTTACAATGATGGTTTTATTGCAAATGGGCTAGACTTCGCTAATGGGTTTCTTTCGCTAAACTGCTAAGCAAATGTCAATTTTGCATCGCATACGTCTAAAAATTGTGGTGCAAACTGTGATGTGAAACTGCGATCATTTTGAGCCCTGTTAATTGCATTATACAGCCTGGTTAATAGACTTCAAAATAATCGAGCCGTTTGAGGGATCCACATGCCAACTTAACGGTCCATCAGTCCGTAGAGCTCTGTTGCGTTGTTAGTCCGTAAAGAAAATTCTTTGCTCTCGAGTCGAGCATTTTCTGAATTTACAAAAGTGGACACTTCGTTAAATTGTTTTGTTTTACTAAGGAATAAACATAATTATTTTTTTTTTCAGTTTTAATGCAATAGTTTTGTTTTTTTGCATAATTGGCTTCGTAATAAAAAAAAAGGGTTACCCAGTTTCTTTAAAAACCTGTATGTGACACCCGTACTTCGGGTGTTATATTTCGAAGATTAGTCTATTTGTTGGCATGCATAAGCAGGATGAGAAATATCCATTTTCCTAAGTTGACGCCATTCTTCGTGTAGTTCCGTAGTGATACTGTTTTTACCGTTATTCTAAAATATGTACCTATCAGTTTTAACTATTTTACACTGAAAATATGCCTGCCTTAAACCCCATAAACAAAAGTCTTCTCTATGCAACTGCGCTTCTTGCCGCTAGACGGTATTACACACCGCTAGGCACTCGCACCCATTAAACCTCCCATTTTTTGTCTGGGTCACGAGCATTTTGGTCGTGGTATTGTGCTTCGTGGTTTGGCCTAACACAAAATGCCTGCATTGTATCATGTATGGAGGCAGACTCACACGTGGATAGGCACTGGTCATCTCTTTAGTACCGTTATAACTTTCAGAGAAATCCTTGTTCGTAGTTGTGTTAGTTTGTGAGCAAGAAATTGCTAAATTTTAGACCACGTGTGCCAAATTTGGGATGCTGCAGCATTTCAGGAAGTTGTGATCGATGTTTGGAATTCGTGCAGCTCTGTGCGACTTTTGTCCATATTTTTTCCCATGGGGATGTTGATACTCATTCACAATAAGGTAGGATTATTTTATCCTTATATTGTTCAATATTCAGACATTCCGCCGTAGTGTCAAGAGTCGCTGTTAATCTAACGAGGCTTTACACTTCGTATAAGCTGCCAGGCAGGACTCTATGCCGGCATCACCTTGAATGCTAGGTCCTGTGTTCTGTGGAATCATCCCTCAAAGGTGGGAGGCTCCAATGATTGGTCTGTTTGATGCCGGGGAATCTCTGTTTTATTCCGTTGACCCATGTTGACCGACAGTCCCATGGCTCGTTGACAGGATGGAAGCACACATGGAGAGCCTGTGTCTGCTCCGACTAAAGAAGGACCCTCCCATCCCTACTCTGAAAGGAACACTTCCCCCAATCCTGGAATACTTACAAGTCTTAAATCTTTAGGCGTGATGACTTAGAGAAAGTGTACTCTGCTTTGGATTCTTTGTCGCCCATTGATTGCTTGGTTGCTTCATTCATTGAAGGTAACTCTGAACGGGAGTATGTGAAGAGGTGAGGGAAAAGTGCAACTCTACTGCACAGACACCGTCCTTCTATCCGGAACCACACTAGGTGACAAAGTTCTTGGAACACCTTTTCATTACGGTCGATCCACAACTGCGGTTAAAGGGCATGAGTCAGTTATCGTTTGATCCCATGCCTGATGGGAACAGTGGAATTCTTCTGTACCGTCATGTTACCGGACACACTCATTCCTTGGGGACCAGAAGTTAGAAAACTAAACCTCCACGTCTCCGTATGACTTGTACACATAGCCTCCTGTCTATTCAGTATTTTTTATCCAAACTTGGCCAGATAGTAGTTAAGCATAAAGGGTTTATTTATACCAAAAATTTTGTAATTCTATGCAAAAGTAAAAGTAATCGAAAGTTCAGCAACAAAATGTGCACAATTTCAGAAAAACTAATGCTATTACCAGTATTCCTTGCAAACCTTCAACGACTGAGGACGTCTGGCTTTGTCACGCACTACTACAATCTTGACAACTGCTTTCTGCATCTTCCTCAACATTTGAACACTGTTCAAATGATGAATGCAGTGTTAAAATGAGAAAAATGTAGAAAGCAGTTTTCAAAATGTAGTAGTGCCTAATGAAGACAAGACGTCCCCAGTCTGTAGAAAATTTGCAAGGAATGCTGATAATAGTATTAGTTTTTTTAAATTGTGCTATTTTGTTTCTGAACTTTCGATTTCTTGAGATGAACTTTCAGAGTAAAAACCGCTACGGAATTTTCGAGAGTATAAGTAGAGAGAGAGCCACACGTAAATTCACCAAGTGTTCACTTGTTGTTCTTGTTATGCCAACGGTTCAGAAAAAACTACTTTACTGCACCTACCTAAAATCTGAAACTTGGTTTAAGCCAGAAATTTCCTTCTCCTTCTCCCTCAAAGAGACCACTTTTTCAATTGGTCAGAGCCATTCCGTAGTTACGGGACTCTGAATGATCAGTTCATTGTTTGCATTGTTTTACTTTGTTTTAAACATTGTAATTATGGAACAATGCCAACCAGCAAGTGCCAGCTGCAAGGCATAGACTGAAGAATAAAATGCTAACAATGCTAGTGAGCCCGCACTTTGAGGAAACATTAGAAAGCAGACAGTAAAAAAGGTACACCAATTACAAACAGAAATGTCAAGTTCGCCGTAAAAAAAGGGTTGTATGATTGAAGTCGGTTGTTAAAATGTAAACGGATAGATGTTTACGATTTTTAATTTAAATCAAATATGCAATTCAGAAAATTACATCTTTAAGTGCTATTGTAATTTACAACATATTTTGGTTTGTAAAGCACACAGTACAGGATGGTATTTCTCGATTGTACATTTGATTATATAAATTAAAAATCTTAAATACATTTTAACAATTGAAGTTAAACTTCAATCGTCCAATCCTTTTTTTTTACGGCACACTTGGACATTTTTGTTTGTATCTTCATGTTAGCACTGGCTGCTCGCAAAGGAGATATAGCGCTTGTGACAATGGATCTGGTTTTGTCATCATTTGGCTTCATCCTCATGAGTTTCCGGCTAGGTCTATTTTCGGGGTAAATTGGCTATTGCTGAAAGGTATTTTACGATTAATTTTTTTCTGTTAACTTGGCCAGATTTTTACCCATTTAGTATGTATACCATTTTAAACTCTTTATAGCTTTCCAAATTTAACTGTATCAAGCAAATAAAACTTCTAAGATGTAAGCTACTAATTTTTTTCTTATTATGCTCAGTGCTAAGATTGTTTTTGGATGCCGCTCTCCTCTCACCCCTGATAGCAATTCTTTAACGGTTCGTAGATATATATATATGGGAAGGTGCCGTTTACTCCCAAGTCAGCGGTAGAATAGAACACCAATAGACATGGTTATTATGGCTAGGTCGATCAGCGTTTTTTCCATCCGAGCCAATCGTTAAACAAAACTGGCTGATAACCGATCCCAGTTGCCAATTAACTGAAAACTGTAATATTGAAGTACGTCTTGAAGCATAGACCTAAATGCACTTAAATATTATGAAAATAATGTTGCACACATTAAAATCATTTAAAAAAACAACCCCAAAATTTTACATCTTGTCTTGGAATGTCTAGACAGGAGGAGACAGCTGCGTGGGCTTTGAATCGTTAGAAAGCTGGTGAAAAACCTTCAAAATGGTGTATTCAAATGTCAAATTTGGTCGATGAGAAGTCTTTTCAGGATTTTATCTATCAATCCCGATTTCAAATATTGGTAACGATTTGAATCGGCCCAGCCTTAAATGGTTATCGATCTTCGAACATTTTCCAGGTGAAAATGTTGACGTGTTTTTATTTTTTTAGACTGTTCTTAACAAAAAAAAACTATTCATTCTAAGCTGCATGCGTTTTTTTGAGGGGTTCATTTATAATGGCCTTAATGATTTAGAAAGCGTTTGGTTTTGGTTATTCTAGTTTTGTTGACTTTGGGGAATTCCGCAGTATAATCGAAACCTACGACTGCAGTAAATTGGTATGATAAAGCTGTTGATGTCTTCCTCTCGCATTGTGTTATTTTTTCGAAATAATTTTAACATCAAAAGTTGAAAATTACCATAATTGTGATGTTTATTTTTGCTGGCATATTTTTAAAATAAAAATTGCCATGGAACCTAATTCAGTTCGCAGCATAAACCGAGTGTAACGATTGTGCAGGTTTGGTTTCGTTCAGTTAAAACGCTCTACATAATATTTACTTTTACAACCATACTGGCTAGTTTTTTGTACACCCCCCCCCCCCCCATTTAATATTTCATAATACAACACCCAAATCCCAGAAGATGAATCTTCTCTTGGTATATCTTAGCTGCCCAAATACAGCTGGATGTGACGTCAGTATGAAAATTCAGTTCGACATTACTGCACAACATAACGTAGGTAGAAAAAGCATACCTAATCCGTGATTACTTTTGCCAAGTCCTTTGCGGCTGGCTATTTGTGGGCAGATGAATGACGTGTTGCATTATCTCAGTTTGTTTAGTTAGAAAAGTAAATTTAAAGAAACATTTATGTAGTTTGCGTTCAATGAACGATAACATCAGCATAGCACTTCACTTTGTTATTGGCCTGCTCAATGGGGTTTGGAGGAGAAATTTCTGCTTGGCCTGAATTCTTGCAGTGTACAATGCACTTCAAAATTAGGCATCAAAAAAGACACTTTGGAAAAAAAGTTTGGGGGGGGGAGCAAAATTCACAAGAAAAATGCTCATTTTTACAACAAAAGACACTCGCACTGTCTATCGAATTGTCGATAGTGAATGCTATCTTCCTCAGCCTTTAAGTTACATTTGACTCTGTTTACATCTGTTCCCATCAGCGTGTCCATTCCTAGTATTGAAATTTGGTGGATTGCGTACTGCACAGGCCGATCGGTGAATTTGCCTCGTGTAGTCCTCACTTCATACTCAAAACTAACTGGAATGTTCTCTGCAGATAAGATGCATCCTCACGGGCAGGAGGGGCCTTGTCCTTCTTGGAGCCCAATTGCAATTGATTCCAGGCATCTCAGGTATCTGTCTTGTGCAATATGGGGGATATAGGATTACGCAACCCACCAAGTTTGAATACTAGCAGCGAACACGCTGAGGGGAACAGAAATGTAAACACGAGTCGAAACGTAACTTTCAAGCCTGAGAAATAGAGCGGTAGCATTTTATTTTTGACTTTTGTTCCTTTATGATGGAGTTTCACAGTACGATAATCAACGATGTTTTTTAGAAGTTTATATTTTGGATTTAAAACAATTCCTGTGTTATGCCTAATTCTGAATTACCTGGTAAAGTGCTGCAGAGTGTTTCACGTTACAGACCACAGGAATGTCGTTGGGCGTTCGTCTAAAATAAAAACTTAATTTATCGTGGTTTTTGTATTAGTTAAATTTTAAAACTTATTAATATTATAAGCACACATTGTTGTCAAGAAGCCCTACGGTCATAGTTAAGAGAATATTGATTCCTTAACTGTACTCCGACTGTATGAGATTGTAAAAGCGTATCTTTGGTTAACTCGGGACTCGACCCCAACCATCTCTGAAGATCTCTACTATAGGCTGTATAACTACTCTGTTACAGAAGAGAAAAACCTCGAGTACCAGGACGAACCTGAAGAAGACTACAGTCAAGTGGAGCAGGTACCTGAGGTTGGCATCAGCTGTGGTTGTTAAACGGGTGTTTCGTTGGGTAATAGTGGCCTGTGGCTCGTAAGCATTCATGTCTATTGTTTAGATGGTGTCAAGTGACGTTTTGCCTGGCGTTATGGATGGGTCTGTTCCGGCGTCGATGCACCATCCCTCCCAGGCACCAGCTTCGTTGGACAATTCTTTCTTCACTCCGGCGTACCCTTCTAGCCGACCCATCACCGAAGTGATCTCTGCGGTCCAGGGAAGCTTCAATTTTCTCCAAGAGTCTCAGATTGACTTGGAGTGTAAGTCTTAATGTCACTTTCTGTGTTCCATCAAAATGTTCTACTCGTGATTTACATGTAGTTGTAGATATAGTAGTTGATCCACGTGAACTGTGCGTAAAAAATGTGTACGGTTTACTTTGAAGGTTAGGCTTAACTTTCGGTTGTCGATCACAAATCGCACTCATTCTTCAAAATTCAGAGACGCACGTATATCAACACACTGATACTCGTCCTCAATCTCGCAAATTTTCGTCAGCATACTATTAAATTCGTTTCTCATCAGGCTTCGTGCCCTTAGTCCCACTCGAATCACATTCTTGCGGTTTTTGTTGCTCGCGTTGAATGGTCTCATTCAATGCGAGCAACAACAACGGCAAGAATGTGATTCAAGTGGGACTAAGTGCACGAAGCCTGGTGAAGACAGATGAATTTATTATGCTGTCGAAAATTTGCGAGATTGAGGACGAATATTGGTATGTTGATATTTGTGCGTCTCTGAATTTTGAAGGAGCGTGATTTGTGATCGACAACCGAAAACTGTGCATAAAATGATTAATTTAGCATCAACTTTTCAGGATACTTTTATTCATATAATAGGTTTTAAGAACATGGTTTGCATCACATCCCAGTTGATACCGATTTGGTGCAAGCATGTTTTAAAAACTGTCAGATGTTAGGATCCTCGAAAATTAGTGAAAAAGCTCACTAACCATACACAAGCAACTGCCATTAAAAAAAAAAGTTTATACACAAGAGTTTTGTGCAACTGCCATTAAAAAAAAGGTTTATAGGCACCTCCACATACACACGCACTCCCACACACATACAGACCTACTTCTTACTTAGCCTTGCTCTTATATGGTCGGCACTTTTAACCTATTGGTGTCTCAGAACCCGCAGAAAGCCAGTTAAAAAACACTATACTTTTCACATCAATCTGTAATAAATTGACATAGATTGGCTTCATCTTTACATCTTGCTCACCACGAGAAAAGGTAGAAAACGAACTAAATAGTAAATACCTCGCATGGTCTACAAGTTAATTCCACCAATCTACGGTTCAAAGGAAATGGTGAAGTATGTGATTGCTGGCATTTGACACACTCGGGTTTTCTAATGTTTATGAAAAATGGCACTGGAAAATTGTGCACTTTGTTCATGTTTTAAATTGAGTGCTCGAGTATTGCGTGTGAATTTGCACCACAAGAAATGGCCATGACAAAAAAAACCCCAAAGAGTTCAAGAATGCAATAAATGCATAATAAAATAGAAAGTACTCTTCCTTAACCTTTCAACTCATTTCGTGCCCTACGCCTACACCGCACACGATGAAGAAAAATTAAGTCCAAACTCGCAACACGAACGTTGTGAAGGAGCCCAAAATACCCAGATGAAAACTGGTAAGTCGTGGCCCACTGACCAGCCTCATCTCCAAACCAACTGAATACCTCGCTGAATCCCACGCTGACAAAGGGACTAAAGGGTAGGAAGATGAGGGCGTCGCTGTTCAGCGACACACATGTCGTAGTATTCATGTTCATATCGGCTGAGCCGGATACGCTATTTTCTACCTGTTAAGTGGACAGCGCGTCACTACGAACGTTGGGACATCATTGATTCTGCCGTCGCCTGCGGGATTGAGTTTGCACGTAGGAGGCTTATAGCCCTGTCCAGGCTGCTTTGGGCATTTCAAACCAAGTAAAACAAAATGGCTGCTGGTACGTTACTTGGAATAAAGAAATCGAGGATTGCAGCAAAAAGAAAAAAGAAAAAAGAAAAAACTTATTTTGTTTTGGCGATTCATTATGCATATTGTCTCTTTTTCTGCTATGCAGTATTTATCCAGACAGTTGTGCGCCCAAGTGTGGTCCTTGCTTTCAGAGACTGGTGCGTCCAAATGCGGCCCTGTGCTATCTTCGTTTTAAAGAAACGGCTCTTATATTGGTTAGATTGAACTTCCCACTCATTCCAGTAAAACTAAAATTTGCATATGCGTCGTTTTATATAAACGGCTCTTCTATTTGTCAGTTTTTATTTTTTGTTGTTGTCACTCATTCCTTCTGGCGAAATGTGGGCGAATGATCAAGAAGGCATCCTGTCATGATTGGAGGATTCCCTGTTCATCTTCGTTGACTTCCCTATTCTTTGAAATGGTGTGCTAAAGGTGGCTGCACACTACATTGAACAAAACACCTTACGACACTATGTTTTATCTTAAGGCGTCTGATGCGATGTAATTTTAACAGGGGATAATTGGTTGCTACACACTGCCAAGACACATTGCATTTTTCTATTGTCTGGCGAAGGTACTAAAAGTTTCGTCTATGACAAAATGCTATCAAACAACTCTTTTTTTTGCGCATCCACGGTGGAGCCATGTGAACCTAGCTTTGATACAATGTGTGCCTAGGTTCTAACGTCATTTCAACCTACGTTATTGTAGTTGCGTTGTGAAATTAGCCATGTGTCAGATTGATGATGGTGGTTCATCTGATATTCTAACTCGGTGCAGCAACTATTTTGGGGGTTTTGTATGCAATTTAGCAAACATGGTGGACACCTGACAAGACAACACGTTTTGTCTTAATGTCGTTTTTGCTTAAGACGTAGGCTACAACAAGCACAAAACCCGACTGGCTTTCAGCAAATTGTGCGCAAAAGCGGACTGGTGTGCGCCTGGCTTAACATTCTAATTTGAGCTTGTTCAGACAAACACCTAGTTTTGAACGCCCAATTTTTTTTCTAGCACCAGGCCTTGTTAGCTTGCGGTTGGTTGCTCAGGTGTTCGCCAGAACACAAAACTGGTGAAGCGTGGGTGAGAAAGCCTCAAATTTGTCGCCCTTCGCACAGTTCTTTTAATTCAGCGACGTTGGTGTATACTTGGCAAGCATTTATGAATTTGACTGAATTCGTAATTAAATTCTTAAAGAGGAGTTCATAATGGGGGTTTAATTTGGACAAAATCTGTGAAAGTCATCAAACCTTTTCAAAGCCTGGTGAGTTGAGGAATAATGTGAAATTTCTGATTATGGTGTGCTTAATTCGCAAATTGAGTGGAGCCTTCAGCACCTAAATTACTTATTTTTTAAATAACATAAAAATTAAACCACAGAAGCAAAATAAGTTGTGGTGTTAGTAAGGTGGGAAGGGATAAATTGAGCTAACACACTTGTCACGTTGCTGGATAGCTTAATGGACACTCCTTTATTTACTTAGGTTTACTTAAAATATTATTGCAACTCGTTTACCTTCTGGTGTTCACATTTGTAACATATGTATTTCAGTTTGCGCTTTTCTGTTACTGTACATATTTACAGAAGCTCCCAGAGTACGAGGTGGGTTAGACTTAAATGGGGGGGGGGGGGGAGGGTTTAAGCCAGATACGATTTTCTCCGCTAAAGATTTCTCCACCTAGGCCTCGGCTGATAGCTGGGTACAAGTTGCTTCAGCTGACTTACAACTCCCAAACACGAGAGCGAAACAGAAATTAAGTGCTTGATAAGGTAGTGGGGTTACGCCTAGAAGTAGTGCACCGTTACAGTGTGAGCTGTTCTGTGCCATTTACTAAAGGGAAAATAAATCCCATTGCTTCTTAAGTACGCATTACGTATTCAATCGTAACATGACGAATGATTTCATTGGGTGCCTGCAGCTTTGACCCGCTGCTTGCATCCCCTTCCGCACTCAGCCGGTAAAGAAAACTATAATGGAAAAAAAGCCTTATAAAAGATATTTTCATTGAGCCACACTGTTATTAAACCTAACGTAAACTTGAGCAGGCGAAGCTGAGGTTACTAATTCTTTTCAGAACTCAAAACGGTCCATTATTTCTCGTGCCGCTGCCCTACTTATCCTTTTGTTTTGGCATGAAGACTCGCCCCTCATGGGTAAGGGTATATCCCAAAACAATTTTTTCGATGAAATAAATCTTCACATTTGGTAAGTGAAAAAAGTAATTTTAACAATGAAAGAGCTTTAAACAGAAGATACGCAGTATTATTGTTTTTCCTGGGAAAATTTTTCCATGCGATTATGTACCCTCCAGAAGCCAAATGTATCCTCACAGGTGTTGCAATCGAGGTCGTTCGTATAAACTGTTGCCCTTACGCCAGCACATTGGCGTTGCTGCCACCAATAGTAATGCGATTATCGGTAACGAAGACCCAAGCCACCAATAGTAATGAGATTTCTTAAAGACACAGGGTGGGGCACTTAACGAAATGATGTGCAAGAGTGAGAGCCTGGTACTGGGCAGGAACTCTTCGGGAAGTGAGTGAAGAGACGAGAAAAGTTAGGATGTCCGATAGCCATTTTATGGTGCTGTTGCCGTGGAGTTGAGTGTCTCGGCCTAGTCAGTGTATATTTGCACGTTGGACGTATTAAAATTTGCCATCAACTTCCCACCTCTAGACACTAGAAAACACACAGTTTGCATTTTGCGTTTTCTTACCAATCTTCAAATTCCGAATAGATGATTTATAGGTAGATGATGAATAGATGGCCGTTTGACTCTCAATTCGGCCACATGCTTTCAAAAAATTCAGACTTCTAGGCTTACGAAGTGCCTAGTAGCACAGCATACGAGAATGTGATGTTAACGAGATCTTGCCGCTGCTTTTGATAACGAACCTGTAATGGATCCTTGTTATATCCATGTCAACTTTCCAAGCTTGAGTCTCAGTTCTAGCAATGACGAATAAATTTGGATGCTCTAGCAGAAATTTCATGTCAGCTTCAAGTTAACTGTTATGTGCGAAGTATCTGCCCATGGTATCCATGGAAATAGGAATTCTGCAATCCGGTAGCATAGTTTAAGAATCGGACAGCCTTAAAGTAAGAAAAATAAATGAGTAAACGTTATTTTCATTAGGGTCAAGGCACTAGCATAAATAATTTGGTAACCGAACAGGGGCCTCACAGATGTTTCATTCCAAATAACCACGGCCAGCAGGTAGACACCATTAAATGCATAGGGTTGACGGCACACCATTACTGTCACTTAGAAGAGGATACTGCATGGTCATTCATATTCCTCCCATCTCGCATCTTGAACCTGGTTTTTCTTACGTAAACTTCTGGTGGATGCCACAAGTATACATTCAGACACTGGAAAAAGCTGTGATTGTAATCGTTACTTTTATGGCTTTTTTTTTTTTTTTTTTTTTTTTTTTTTTTTTTTTTTTTTTTTAAAATTAAAGTAAAAAGATACAATTTTCATTATCAGAGAAATTGCGCGATTACCACAAGGACGAACATCAAATCGCCACAGTAAGAGTAGTAATACCGGTTACCGATTTTTTTCCGTCAGATAAATTGTCAATTATCTGTGTAAACACTAACTAGAAGCGCCCACCAAAAGTTCATGATAAAGAAACCAGGTCTGAGATGAAGTTTGGAGGAATGTGGTATGCTCCTACGTTTTTTGGACCTGATTCAAACAAACTCGCTACAAACAAAGGAAAGGTGTGTGCTGGGCAACCCTATTCACTTTGGTCAGTACGTCTATCTGCTGTTCTTGTTTGGTTAAAAACAATCGGGCCTGTTCGGCAACCAAAATTATTTAAGATAATGTCCTCCCGACAACCCTCATGCAAATAATGTTGACTCATCGTTTCTTATTCGTTATTAAGAGTATTTCCAAGCCTTGAAATTTACATAATCATGACATCCTCAATATCAGGCCAGATTGAAAAAGCAAGGAATTTAAATTTTTTTGTTTGTTTTCAAGTCGGGTTATAGATAAAACTGTTTGTTGCCATACATCACCTTGATAAGTTTCCATGTGGACTTATGGGAGAAATTGACGAATGATGTTTTTGTTTGGTCATTTGTGCGGTTCGGTTGCGTGCGCCACTTTTCACCAGCTGCCTGGTATACGTACTTCACCCGCCTGTTAGGGTAAAAATTTCAGAAAGAGGATCAGCAGTTGTACAAAGTGGCTATCCGATTATCTCCCATGGACAGACACCTCCCGGGTTTCTACAGCCCTGTGAGGGTCATTTCAAAAAAGAGTGGAGGTACTAGGCTGATTTTCCATCTTTGCCAGCTGAATCAACATCTTTGGAACGATCACTTCAAAATAGAGACCCTGACTTCGGTCGGGGAGTCATTGAGTCTAGGAGAATACTCTATTTGTATAGATGTATAAGATGCATATTTGCACATTTCCCTGCACCTGTCAGTCTTCCATTACTTAGTTACATCGTGAACAGGCCGTCATATCAAGACACTGCTCCACATGTCTTCACATCTGGCCTCCACCTGGCCCTGGGCCACTTGCATCAACAGTATATCCGGATGTGCACTTGTGTGGACGACTGACTGGTAAGGAACCTTCACGAAGTGTACGTTCTTTGAGATTTGAGGATGCGTTTGTCCTTATTCTTCAGGTTGGGATTGGGGATGAACGGGATGAAGTCACTCTTGACCCCAAATCGTAGTGCACATTCCTGGGCACTGAATTCGACCATTTTCTGGGAAGACCATTGGCAGAAAGAGAAGGATTAATAGTTTTTTTAAAGTCCCTGCAGCGGCGGAACGAATTAACTGCCACGGAGTAAGCAGAATCATTAGAAAGATGACGCTGTGGCATACCTGGTACCTCTAGCAGCATGGAGGGCAAATTCCCTGGATTGGTTCTGCAAGGAGTGAGTCATACGAGAATGGTGTGAAAATCATCTGTGGTTGCGGGGCATACCACTGGAGGAGTTGTAGTGGCAGTTAAGTCCAATACATCTGGAAGTAGGAGTGCCAGTGAACCCACGTTTACCAGATACTCTTTTACCGATGTTCAAACCAGGGGTCAGGTGCTCATCTCTAGTCGAGGCAAGCGTCGGGCTTGTGGTCAACAGAGGAAAAGGATCTCCAAATGATGGTGCTAGACTGAGGGATGAAGAACACATTTTTAGAATGGTCACCAATTCTTCAACACAAGGGAGGAATGATGTTGGACAACACGGCTGTGGCGTATATAAGGTGAGGTGAAGAAACTGTTCTGCTTCGTTGATGATGGACTTAAAGGAATTGTTCGAGCTGTACCAAGGGTTAGGTGCCATTCTTCAACCCAGACACACGGCCGGGAATTTGAATGTGCTGGTAGACGAGTATTTCAGGACTAACAGAATTCCAACAACAGAGTGGAGACTGAATCCAGGAGTTGGGAGGATATTGTTTCATCACTGGGGGAAGCACTTCGTCTTCCTGCAACAATATCCTGCAAAATTCAAAACCAAAACTAATCGGCAGCTGCAGAACTTGCGCAAGTATGGGCAACAGATAGTCTTGAGTGCCAACTGGAAAGGAAAATGACAGCGTTTTCTTTCCCACTCTTCACTCCTTCAAAAGGGTCAAACAAGAGGGAGTCTCAAGGGAGCTTCATCCACATAACTGATGGAATTGAAGGAGGACCGATACTGCTGCCACTTCAAAAAGCTCTTCTGACATAACACGAAGGAAGGATGAACGTTTCACAGGAACTTGCAGCGCTACGCCTTCACACCTGGAGACTTTATCCTGGCTTCGACAGACTAAGCAGACCGACTCTTTCATTACTACCGGAGCTGACCCGTAAGGTATATGAATCGAAATGGACGCGGTGGTATACATGGCACAAGGGCGAGAAGGTGAACGAGTTGCATTTTCGGCTTCGCGATAATCTAGATACATAAATGCCTGTGATTATAAGTTAAGTTGCGTTTTTGGCCTGTGAACGAGTTGCATTTTCAGCTTTGCAATATTCTGGATAAATAAATGGCTGCGATTATAAGACTACTTTCAAATTTGGCCTCGTAATATTCCTGAGAAATAAATGGCTACAATTATAAGACGATTTACATTTTTTCGCCTCGCAACATTGTGGAGAAATAAATGGCTGCGATTATAAGAAAAGTTGCATTTCTGGGCTCACAATATTCTGGAGAGAAACAGGCTGCTATTATAAGAAGTGTTGCATTTTTGGGCTTCAGTATTCCGGAGAAATAAATGGCTGCGATTATAAGATGATTTACCAGAGTAAAATGAGCCTGTCGGCTTTCAAAATGAGTTGCATGTTTAACCATTCTTCGTTGAATACTATGTCAATCAAACTAATGCTATTACTAATGAGTTTCGTATTGCAAATTAGGCAGCCTTTCCCACACACTTCTGCTCTGGAATTTGCCTACATATATGCCAAATTCCTAACAAACTTTTATCTGTATTGGATTCATTGAATCCTAGAAATAAAATAAAAGCAAGTTAGACAATTAATTTTTTAAGTTTGGTTTCTATTGGTGCTCGCAGGTAAATTATTTTTTCGTTTTTTAAATTTCTACAAAGCTTCATTTGACAGGCTAATTTACGACTAACATTATTTCGCGTGAAACACATCTCGTTCGTCGTCTAGATTGCCTTGGATTACATCGGGGATTTTGGAAAAGCATAAAAATGAACCCAATGGTTTCTGGAATCCAAAGTAAACACTCGTCCATTTTTTGATCTTTAGTTATCAAATGGCAAAGATCAGGTCTAGTTTCTCTGTTGTAATAGCCAAGAAAGAAGCGTTGTAAACCTAAGTGGTTTTTCTTTTCCTTTTCAAGTATGCCATTCTGATAAGTGTAAATTGCTTTATGTTCTGCTAATAAAAGGGTTCCTAAAATCTTAGAAAGTTAATTGGCTAACTTGCTTTATTTTTATTTCTAGGATTCAGTGTATCCAATACCGATAAAAGTTTGTTAGGAATTTGGCGTATATGTAGACAAATTCCAGAGCAGAAGTGTGTGGAAAAGGCTTCCTAAATTTGCAATACGAAACTCATTAGTAATAGCCTTAGTTTGATTGATATAGTATTCAACGAAGAGTGGTTAAAAATGCTACTCATTTATCCTCTGATTACGAGCAATTGAAGATATATTGTCACTCCTTCTTACTTAACACAAGTGTTACGGGCTAGTACGGGCAGGTCCATAATACGGTTTCTCCTTAGCATTAAGAGTGTTAGAAATTTTCTCTGTAATAGAAATCGTTCTAATCTTGCAAAACGCTATAAGGCTAAAGGGAACCATCAAGTTTTTCCGAATTATCCTGCCACCAAATTTCTGGTTAATATCGAGAACTTTTGATCTGAAAAGGCACATTCCTCCCAGCGCCATTTTTCTCGATCCTTCACATGAAGTACGGCCCCAAAGTTTTATATACTTACCGTTAGTCAATCCCTAGCTAAAAATCCGTTTTAAAATGTGGCGTTTACGAGATTTTCTGTTGAATATTGGTAACTTTATTTACTGCGTCCTGCACGAATATGATCCTTTTCCCAAGCTTTGTTGTATTAGTATTTCATATTTAACACCAGAAAACACCATTTTAATACGTCGAGATGATGCAGTTGCTAGCCTTCACTCAACAAACACTTAAGAGCCGATGACCATTTCAGCCCTTTGCTCCATTCGCATGATCGCCTCAAAACGAATCTACGGGTCATTTAGAGGCATGTTATAAGTAAAACTTGGATCTAAAGAAAGAAATTTGCGCACTCAACGTGCTGAACCTGGCATTAAAACATATATATTGTACTCCACAGCAAAATATAAGCTGCTGATTTTTTTGATTTTTTTTTTTTTAGTACCACTCCTTAGTACTATTAATTTTTGAGTGGCCTTAAATGGCAAAAATCAGGTCTAGTTTCTCTGTTGTAATAGCCAAGAAAGAAGCATTTTAAACCTAAGTGGTTTTTCTTTTCCTTTTCAAGTATGCCATCCTGATAAGTATAAATTGCGTTATGTTCTACTAATAAAAGGGCACTTGTCGACGTGTTCTCTCACCAAAAGACTCTTGGCGATCGACATCCAGCGTGTCGTAAATATAGATCATGTCACTTCGTGTCCCTGTGAAACTTGTTTAGCCCATTCTGAGATTGCAGTTAAAAGGCATTTTGTGCACGTGGCTTAATACGGAACGAAAAAGGCTAATGACTCCCAAAACGAAACGGAAATTCTGCTTATCAGACTCTTGTGCCAGATCTAGAAACAGTACACCCATCCTTACAGTATTCCCAGCGACTCCTTCTGAAGTCTTGTTGCTTAATTCAAACCTCAATCTTGATGTTACCGTTCAAATTACGCCACCCTCATTTCTGCTTCTCCCTTCCAGGGCGTTTCTGTAGAGGTCTTAAACTTGATGAGCATTCCCGTAGGTACTTGATTGGGGGAAATTCCCGGTGTTTCGAGCGAATTTTAATGTGGTAGTCAAGGATATTGTGAAGGACAACACTACGAATGCGATGCTGAAAAATCTTAATATGGCGGCTGCATTGGTACCGGCATCAGCTGATCAGAGGATCGTGCTTGTTCATGATCAGTTCATGTATCCCCAGCCGCCCCTTCTTATCGTTAGTTCTGGTATTACCCCTTCGATGGATGCATCCCTTCTTTCTGACACGCCATTAGAAAACTTTGCTAATTGCGTAGTCAATGCTTCGGCTCAGCAATCATTGAAGCTTCTCTAAAAGAATCTGTTATTGGAATAACTTTGAAACTCACTGCGATCGTCAATAAAATGTTCACCACTAACTTAGCTCATTTTGAAAAAGAGTC
>JAHWFP010150502.1:20976-53205 GCA_023313725.1 Lithobius niger | reverse complement strand
TTAGTGGTGAACATTTTATTGACGATCGCAGTGAGTTTCAAAGTTATTCCAATAACAGATTCTTTTAGAGAAGCTTCAATGATTGCTGAGCCGAAGCATTGACTACGCAATTAGCAAAGTTTTCTAATGGCGTGTCAAACGTGGCATGAGCGAAAAGTTCCCACTTGACGAAATTTGAGGCCAAAGGTGTCTGTGTGCGATAAGCTGATTGTTACAGTAGCAATTGTTAGTTCGCCACAGAAGGTAGCCGTTCACCTCGGTGGGGGCAGGAACGATGCCTCCAATTGGTACTCTGGATGTCTTGCATGTTCGACACATTCAACACGGGGATGAAATCGAAAGGGGGCATGCTCAAAGTTCGAGCGTAATTTTCTCCAGTGATGAAACCCGAACTGTACATGCTATGTCGAATGAGAAGAGTTTGTCTGTTGCGACGATAAGTCCCCCGACGTCTTGCAAACAGTGGTAGAATATCCACATGTTGCAATGGTGTAGGGAATGGGGTAAATTTTGGGGAGGTTAACTCGTTGCATAGCTGGGATGCCCATGCACACATCACGTTCGCCCTGGAGCCATACATCGAAGTCGTCGCACATTGACGTTTCGCCCCATCAGCACGTAAGCACAACTGCATATCAGCGCATCACCGCTTCGGCACGTTACGTATTGGTCGACCGAAACCAATATTTTCACTTTCAGCTGAAACCAAATCACTACCGAAACTGGCAATTTAGTTTCAACCGAAACCACTATCAAAATCAGTTCATCTGTTTCGGTAGAAACCGAAACCACCACTACCGGAACCAAAAGTTAACATGCATAATATCAATTTAAATAATTACGCAAAAAGCAGGATTAAAATCATGAATATGTGATTTTTTCTTAGTCATAGCCTGGACCAGGAGTCGGAGCCCAGTTTACCCATTTTCCACCCCTAGGCTGAGAAAATCCATACATGGCCTCCCACGAGCCCCTCCTTCCCCCCCCCCCCCCCCCCCCCCAAAAGAAAGATTTAGAATAAAAAAAATTTGTCAATCTTGCGACAAGACTTCAGGACTGTCGTAAGCATTTTTTTTGGGTCACTATTTTTACTTTTATTTTAAAACTAGTCTTATTTTATTTGTGTCAGTCCAGAGCATGGAAAAAGGCTTCATTCAATAAGTAAGAGCTTTGCTTGAAAGACAAATGAAAGCATAAAATATGCTCCAGCGCTTAAGCCATTTAAATATACTTGAAATTATTATTTTTTTAATTTGTATATATTGATTACCTTGGCATGGGAGATGCAAGCAGGATCTGAGATGGGGCTCCCTGGATGTCGGCGCAACTAGGCTACAGCCTAGTTAGTCTACACGGAAATCTGCAACTGCCGGGAGGCCGAAATGATTTTGGCTTCACCGAAACTGAAGCAAAGGATTCAGCCAAAACCAGAAACGAAACCGAGCTGATTTCAGTGCCAACCAAATAGTCCTGTTGCTACCTCGCCGTTTCGTGATGGGTAGTTTTTCTGTAAAGTCAACGGTACGGGAGCCCCCAAGCGTTCCCTGAAGCTGAGTATATCATGAAAGACACTCTTATAGAGCTGGACTCTTGACGTCGCAAAGATGCTCCTTCGCCAAGCTGAAAATAAAACTTGGTTAGATGGTGCCTTTGGGTAGCTTCTCTGACTTAGCTTACTCTGCCACCACAGCTGCTTTGTGGTCTTACTTGGCTGAGCCTGTGGCTACCAAGTATGACACCGGGCTGGAGGACTGCCTTTAGTTAATGAAAAGGGCCTCGTCCTTTCAAGAGGACTCATTCTACTGGTGCTTTCGGGCCATGATGAACATGGTTCATAGGTGCCACAACGCGTACCTGGAATCTGCTTTCAGCATACTATGAATGTTGTTAGTCATCTACGCCTGCTTTCCGTACACTCATCTTCCAGACTTGGCCAACTGATCCCTTTAGCGCCAGAACTGAGTGATACCTGCTCAGGCTTCGAAACCGGCAGCTCAAGAATTCCCTCCCAGCGAGGCTAAGGAAAATCCCTTATGTTTGGCGCCCACTTTGGGGTTTCCCTTTTCTGCCACCAAGTGGGTCAGGTAAAGAGGGGGTTGCATTTACCCTTTTCTTCATATGTACGCTTTTCTTCATGAATTATGAACGTACACATTTTTACACGTCTCGTGTATCAGTTAGTTACATTTTTAGATCATTGTATTGAAGCCGCCTGGGCATGTTAGAAAAAAAACACGATTGGATTAGATTTTGGATCCAGAAAAGTGATCCCTGTTAGCATTCCCTTTTATTTCATAAACTGGGACAAATGTGAGATTGTGTATTTTTTCGGACCGCTCATTTAAAATTTTTTCTGACCATTAGTTTAAAATGAAACTTTTATATTAAACATCGTAATCGGCCACTATTGTCAAATTTGTTGAGAAATTATACTTAATCTGATATATTACGAGCCAAACATCATCATCATCATTTTAAAATATATCGCACTTTCAGAAGCAAGCTTAAATTGCTTGAGTCCTAAATCAACAAGTGGTTAAAACTAGTTTTGGCGGATTGAATCTTAGGAGTCCAAACATGATAAAAAAAAGGTTAAAAGTTAAGAAAAAGGTTTTTGTTTAATGCTAATTACAAAAGGTTGTTCCGGCATGTACAGAACGAGTGCAATAACAAATCTGCGCTTGTGAGAGCTTCGGTGTGTTTAGTGTTCGGTTAGAATTTTTGTGTCATCCTGTGAATCAAGTTATTTTCCACTGAATTGTTGCTATTTGTTTTGACATCAAAACCCTTGGAATGAGTTGTTATTTTGTTTACAGCTCCCCATATGGACCCAGCTGTTGTTGCGGCACATCCTATGGCGCCGGCGCCCAATATGAATTACTCCCAACAAACAGGCAAGTCATAAGAATTCTTAAAAGAATTGACTAATTAATTCCCAATTTTAATGTATTAGATTGTCACTCCTCCAAAATCAAAAATAATTTGCAGGTCCAACTAATTTCTAAATCCCCAATTCTTTGTGACTATGAGACTGGAGGCGATTGGTCGCTGAAACGGCAGCAAATGCGCTTCTCTTCCGTCCAGGAGAGAGTGATCCACACTTCTTTATGCAAACTTCCTGCCTGGAACCAACTTTCGCAAAATGGCGAAAAAAATGCATAAGAGTTTCTAATTGTTAGTCTCGTTGATAAAAAAAAAAAATTGATTTCATTAAATGAATGGAAGCTTTTAGATAATTTTATGGGAGAAAAATTACGAGTTAGGATAAAAAAGTTGATTTCATACATAGTTAAATGTATGACATTTTTTATTTTATAGCATCAAAACAATTTAAAGAGGAGGACATTAATTTGTAAGGCTGTTCGATACTGGTAACTGGTATCGGGACAGACACTACGGTATCAGATCGAAGAGGTTCATATTTCTGCCAATACCTTGGACAGATACCTCGCACAAAACATTTGACTTCAAATTCGCGCAAAATTCATGAGCAGGTGGTGTCAAATTTCAGTCTAGCATACCACTTACAATTTGCCACTAAGTAATACTGCTTGGAATTCTTTTTTAGTTGTAAATGCTAAATCATTGTCAGCTTTGGTGTTGCTGTCCCCACGGTATCGGGATTGTCCGATATTGTTGGTATTGGAAACGGTATTGATATCGGAATAAAAAAAAATGGGTATCGGACAGCCTTATTAAATTGGCTATTTTACGGTTTTGACCGCTTTAGGGGGTGGGCATTTAATAAGCTGTTTACAATACTTGTAAGAATTTATTATGACGTATATTGTCCTAACATGTTGGCTTTTTTGTCATTTTCCTTATTACAGATTCTATTGCACAGTATTCCCATGCACCTCAAAATGACGGCCCAAGTCCTCAGCCATTAACCGGCAACCAGGTACTCTTTTTACCTCTTGTCCGTCTAGAAAAAAAAAAACGTGGGAATGCTAATCGCAGAACAAATTGAGCGTTTGTGGATTTATTTTGCAGGTCGTTTCTCAATACCAATCACAGAACCCTTCTTCACAGCAGCCTTCAATTTCCCAGTCGATGGCCATGGCTCAGGCCGACTACAGGTGGGTTTTGTTAGCCTAGTTTCTTAAAAGTGTGGCTTAAGAAAAAATCTAATGAAAGAAAGCAGCCGTCCGGAAAGTCTTGATTCATTTCGTAATTTTTATTCTTCCTTTTGGCAAAATAAAAGCTGCAGATTTTCAAGGAATGAGAGTTCGGGTTTGTTTTAAAATATCAGCAAGTGGGGGGAGGGGGCAGGATGCGTTCTTTTTGCTGCATTGACGAAGACCACTGTACTCTTCGAAGCAATGCTTTGAAAAGGTTCTTGCTTCATTGGCTGGCTTTTGAATTTAACTCTTTGGATGACTTCCTTGAGTGCGATTTATTTTCCTTTAACCCATTAAAAAAGAAAAATTGGTTCTCAGGCCACGCCGCTCCGATTTTTTTTTACACGAAATTAAACGAAATGACGTGGCAAAAAGAGCAGTTACAGATAAAAAAAAAAATGCTCCTTAGTGAGAAATGGAAATATAAAATTAACCATTTTGTCATTAAATAATTGTATGGACACGTGGTAAGCAGAATTACGAGGCAGTGTTCTTTATTTCTTCCAAAATAAAAAAAATAATTCCACCAGCCTGCACGGATTTCTTGAGATAAAAGCCTGAGAAACAACTTTCTTTTTTTTAAGTGGCTTTATGCATTAAAAAAAAAGTGAAGTAAATTAAGTTATCATTTAGATTGCTATCTTAAGTTTTGCTTATAAATTTGTTTTTTTGCCATCGATTAAACTTTAAAAGTGACGTATTAATTATGTTAGACCCTGAAATCATCACTTAGCACTTATAACTTGAATTTTAGGCAACAATTGCGCTGATAAAAGCGATGATCATCTTAATGAATATATTCCATTCTGGTGAATTCGGTCTTCTAGGTGTATGGTGATCACTTGGGAGACTTGAATGACCTAACTGTAGAAGGAAAATTTTAATCTGTTAAATAATACGTACAAAAAATGCAGCAAAATTTGGGATTTCTGATCCCGAGAAAGCTATATATTTTTACCCTAGACAGGCATGAGAAATTTCAGCTAATTAGCTGATTTCAGCTTTTTTTGTGCTGAGCAATTTTCAACAAGTTTCCGGTTTTTAATTTTTTTGGTACATCTGACTTCAGTTTTGAACTTATGGCAGGTCTTAACCTGTAAATTTAGGGGAATCTTAAAAGCAACCTTAATACAAACCTTAAAATGTTCAGCTTATTTTCAGAAAAATCCATCCTATTTTCTTTTTTTTGTTCAAAAATACTTTCAGCTTTTTTTTTTCAAGGCCTCTCTCATGCCTGCCTAGAATATCCCCCCAACAAAATGTTTGTGTTTTGTGCTTTTGACAAATTTCCGGCTAATTTAATACCTCCTCTTCCCCCCATCCTTGTTTATCATACTCATAGCACTGCACATGCTCAGTGTAATGATCACCTTTTATTGCCAGGAAGCAATTAACGTCGGACGAATTTTCGAGCCTCGACCATTTGACCGATTTTTCTTAACACTCTCAATGCTGCGGAAAGTGCCTTTAAGTTTACATGTAAAGAATTCGTTTACAGTTGTGTTCGCACAAAAGTGGGTTTTAAGCGTTTTGAATTTTTGATCCCAGAGTGTGTGGAGTAGGTTTGGACTGTAGTGTTGTGGAATTGGATTTTGCTTAGGAAATGGCATCGCCTGAAGTAGAACGAGCTTAAACAGGTTTAACGTTAAATCCTTGTGTGAAGAATTCTTAACGAACTTGAATAAATTTCAAGTACACTACGTTTTTGTTTTTGTTGGGATGAAACTATATCCCTGCCCAGTTATAATACAAAATGACACATCACGTTTTTTCTTCACACTAGACTATGCGGACAACCACCTGAGCTGACTGGCTATAAAACGACGCCTGGCCAGTCCATTCCAGCGTAAGGAACCATTGCTACTCCCAACGATAACTTTTTTCCCCTTCCTTTTCTGTTATTACAATGTCATTGTTATGAAAGCACAATTGCACATCTAATTGAAATGGCTATAAAGCCTTAAATTTTGATATTAATGAACTTCAACAAATCTTTGTGCTATAGCTTTAACGCAGTTACTTTGCATTTGGTTTTTAGCTGTAGGTACACATGTTCAAACCTAAGATCTTCACATGGAGCATAAGACATTTTGGACTTCTGCTGAACCTTCCTTTTCAGTTGGCTTGCAGATTAACTTCTCGACTTCGATCTCGATCATGATGGGAGATTTCATTCAAGTATCACCTAATTTAACAAACTATCTATTACGTTAGAGTGAAACCATAAAAAAAAAAAGCCTTAACTTGTTCTCGAGTTGTCTTACAATTGTCTCGCGCTTGAAGTTAGTTTTACTTATCCATTGTATGGGTATGCAGTTCAAAAAGTTCCTGAATTTTCAGTAATTGTTTCAGCTTTTTTTAATTTCTACCATTTCTACCATTAATGGGAGCATTCAGCATACGTAACTCCTGGATTTGGCTGGGGGAGGGTTGAGCAAATGTGTTACTGTCTTTTAAGAAGGTGAATGGGGAGTATGACGTTAATGGGAGCATTCAGCATACGTAACTCCTGGATTTGGCTGAGGGAGGGTTGAAGCAAATGTGTTACTGTCTTTTAAGAAGGTGAATGGGGAGTATGACGAAGTGTTCATCTAATTTGGCATACATTTTTTCCATTTTTTTTTTTTTTGCTGAATTTCTTTAGCAAAATTATTTTTTGTATGCCGACGAAAACAAACATTACCTGAAATTTATAGCATTCCCTGTCCCAGTGCAATCTCCTACTAGAGAAGAAGTTGTTGGCTTTCTTGCCAGCTCGACTGCCCATCCTACTGCGCATGCTTAACGCAGCCTTCATATAAAAGCGTTGGCTCGAGAATGTGTTTCATCTCTTTTTCTCTAGGCTGCCACGCTGCGTGGCTGCTCTCCCCAGCTCTCCGGGCCCATCTTGAACTCGGGGTCATTGGATTCCTTCTGACTTTCGATCGTGATCTGAGTGCGTCGCATACAAGGCTTAGGCCTGCTTGCAACCTCTTGCCCATTCATCTTCACCACTCTGCTTGGACATTGCAGCTGCCCCAGTGGACATTACGACTGACAACCTTTCCTTCCGTTTCTGAATCAGTTCGCTGGTGCGACCATAAGCACTAGCCGATTGGGGTCGCTCTAGTCTTCGGTTGTTTTCTTCCAACAGTCGCCCAAGGCTTACTCCTACTTGCGACCCCTTTACCGGTTCATCTTGACCACCTACCTGGGCACAATGCACTCTTTGAGTTAGAGGGTAAAATACCGTTGTCTGAGCTACTGCGGTCCTCTCTCTCGTTTGTTCTACAATGCCTCGTGCGGAAGGCAAACAAAGGGCAAGGCTGGCCCAAGTAACCACTAGTTAACGATGAGCAACCAAAGGCCAGCTCTTCTGCCACGTGCTGATCCTTCGCCTGGTGCTTTTGTCCCGCTGGATGCTACAGCCTCCTGGGGGCTCCTGATGCTACTGCTGACAACCTTTTTACCATCGTCGAACGCCACCTTACTATGTTTCCCTTCGACTCACAGCTTCGTGCCGGTTTGTCACCCAAAGACTTGCCAACGGGAAGAACAATGGAAGTATCGTACACAGACTATTAACGAAGCTTCTGCTCCCTCGCCACTTCTCGGCACGCTTGCAGCTGCAACATCATTCAACGCCGATCAGCTACTTCTAGCCAGAGTCGCTCCGTCGCTTGCTAACACCACATCTGACCAGTTCCTTGCGAACACCCCTTGGAAAAACTGATTCGCGCCCTGTTTACTTGGTCTTGACAGGTGTCACTCGTTTACAATAATCTGCCGTTCGTTCTTCTCCTTCAACCTTCCCGGTCGTCGAAATCATTGTTCTATTCCTGACATGAACCAACCTTCATTACCAACATTACCTTCTTCAGGCTGCTCTGTCACCCTCCCTTCTCGACTTAGATTGGCGAACCATCACTGAAAAATGGTAGTTTATTCCTCCCGATAGTACGCCTCCAAGCCACCCATTTTAGCGGTCGTCTTTCCGCCATCTTGTGTTGCACCAGGAATCTCTTCTATCCCAGTTTGCTCTGTAACTGTTGTGCTTTTACCGCACTTTTGATTGTCATTTTCCAGATCGGTTTTTTGTGTCAGCATGGATGATTCCATGAATCTTTTGTGTCCACCACGCTCCAAACAATGCAGATGGTCTGATTTTCCAGTTGGGCAGCCCCGCCTCGGCCCACACTCAGTTTGTTGGAAGCACAGATCCAGCGATTACTGCACGTGAACCTCTGCCGTCTGCACCACTATAACGACGGAATAATTGGCCTTCCTAGAAGTTTACCAGGAGCGTTACAGAATCTGCTCAGCTCAGAGAGCTCACGAACGAACCAAGGATCTCCTCGCCCCAATTACAAGGGGTATTCCGTCAGCCGCCTCAAAAACTTTCTGTTCGACCGTCCCCTCGGAAGGAGGATTCCCTTCATCTGCTGGTTCGTCGTCCCGACGACCGCCATTTCTACAACCTAGCCTCCTCATTGCTCCAACGACCGCCTTCGCCGAAGCAGTCCATTGATTCACATTCCAGCCCACGACTGAAAAGCATCACAGAGATCTCCACCAAGACTCGTCTCCGACCACCATCCGCTTCGCACATGTCTTCCTGTCGTCCCTTCGACAATTAGTCCTGTTCAGCCGTCTCCATTTACGACTGCTGTGATTTTTGCCTGCGGTCTTGCGCGCCCGCCTCCATCTCCTTCACCAGTCTTGTATCCTGCCAAATTTGTGTGACGAGTAGACGACACGCAATAAGCAAATTTCCGTCGAAATCGCACAGAAAACGGGCATAGCTCAAACAAGCACACAGCCAACCGGCCAGGCTTCAAACGCCAACTCGAATAATGGTTCTAAAAACCACATCTTTCCCTCACCCTCTCACCATGACGCCGATGGGATGTCGGCCTTGCCTGCCTTTGCCTTCGAGTCATTATTCTCCTCGGCCACAGCCTTGCAACTTGTTCTTCTTTGGGGTTTACAGTTGTCTTCTGATGGTCTCGCCCTCTTGGACCTTGCCAATGCGACCTTAGTAGAATCTCAGTGGAATCTGGTGGCCTCCGTACAACAGACACCACCCTGGCGTCGCACGTTACTCTCCTTCACGTGACGACCGCCAGTCTAGCATTAACGGCAACTCTCCTTCTCTATTGCATCATCTAGCAGACGGCCAAACTACTCTCGATCGCTTCAAAGATTAGCCTTCGTCCTTTGCTACTGGCAAGTCCACCTCAGTATTTCCAGCACTGCTCTCTCCCAAGTTTCACCCTGTGTGGTCGTTCTGCTCAGTGCCTCCCTCGCACTGCTGGTCGGACTGTGCTTACTGCACTACCATCCTTTCCTCGTGCCACAACCTTACCGTGGTCGTGAGCAGACCGGGGAGGGTTACGTTAGGCTCGTTTGCACCTAGCCCTATGAAGCTGCACCAACATTACTATCGACCTTCCTTCAGGAGCAACAGCAACTGCCTTGGGCAGCCTCGATGCCCATTCTTCCCTGCGGTCGTATACTGCTTGACACGAATACGACCTAACGCCGTTCTGTTATTCCGCTTCTGACGCGGACTTCATTCAACGATCCATAACCTGGGACTGGGCTACGTCACTTCCCTAACTTCGCAGCCATGCTGCTCATTTCCCTTTCTCAACCACTGAGACCTTCGCCTTCTTCCAGGCTCCTCGGTGCTGGACACTCTCGTCAGTACGGTCTGTCGCCAGACGTCCCGTGCTAAGCCTCATTTTGAGGCTTCAACTCCTCCACCGTTGCACACCCTTGTCTTTCATGGCCCTTCTGTTTTTACTGTGTTCCCTGGTCCATGTTAGCCTATGTACACCTTGCACACTATGTGATCGCCCATTTCGCCTGGCGTGATTTGATGACATTTACCGGGCCATTCATAGTCCTCCATGTTCCATCCTTCCTTTTTAGACTTGCTGCGTTCAGCTGCTCAATGGGTCGTATTGTGATTTCCATCTTAGCCTGATGTCCTGTTCACAAGGTGCTAACCCCGGCAAAAGCAGACAACGAATTAAGCACATCCAAGATTACTACCGATCGTCGCTCATTCCCATCGCCAGATGACCATTCCAAAGGTCCTACCAGGTCGTTCACCGCTCGTCCCTCATTCTTCTAACCTAACAACCTCTTCGTTTCACGTCACTGAAGGTAAATCTGGCTACCTGTTCTGTTATAGGTATTTATCCTCCAACCTTGAACCTGTAAGTATCTGCAATGGTCTGGTCCGTCTCTGTTCTTATCACACGGTCGCCATAACCCGATAATAGCAGATACTGGATAATTCTCCTTCATCCATTCCCCTTCTTATACTGAACGAGACATACTAGAAGACTACGTGCAACATGGTGACCCCAGTTATGCTGAATTTCCCACGCCCATGAGAACGACCTTCGATCGCCCTTCTTGGCTCATATTCCCGTCACTTCAGGTTCACAGAGACCGTTGATTCTGGGGCAGCCAGCTTGTATCCAAGGCACCCATTACTATGGTCCCACCGCCATCGGTGACTAGGTTTGCTGAAATGCGATAAATTTCACGTAATGTATATTTTCTTTGGCTTATAAAAACATCAATTTACAAGGGGCACCTGGTTGAAATTGGTTTTTATTGCCTAATCGAAAATGTACATTACCTGTACGCACCCTGCCTCCCCTCTTGAGTTACCATCGTAACAATTGAGAGGTATGAAAAGAGATGAAACACTGTCTCAAGCCAACTACTTTCATAAGAGTTGCGTCACGCATGCGCAGCAGGGTGGGCTACCGGGCTGGCAGGGAAGGAATGCTATAAATTTCAGGTATTGTATATTTTTGGTTAGGCATTAAAACTCCCAAGTATTACAGTTGTTAAAACTGGGAGGGGTTCTAAAATCAACGAGTAGGGCTCTAAACTTGCTTAAAAAACATTTTTATTAAAATATTTGACAAAGTCAAAATATTGATATTGATAGAAAATCGTTAAAGGACTGTGGTATAATATAAGCTGAGCATCTTGGCATGCGAAGGAAAGAGCTCATGATCCATAAGCCACTTTAAATTATCGTCCTTTCTCAAGCCTGTTTTGGTATTAATGTTGGGCTGTAAGTGTTGTGGACGGATGAAATTGTAAGGGGATTGAATTTTGGATTAGTTGTTTGTATTACACTTTGTTGCAATTGTTGACTTGTTTTGTTTTCAGCCAACCCATTCCAACAGTGACCTACACAAACCAAAACTTTGCGGCAATGCAGGGTTTACAGACAAACTCGGCACCTCCCAGTTTTTCACAGACGAACGTGTACAGGACGCCAATGGACCAATCACTCAATCCAATGTCTCATCCAGCCTCCCATGGCCAATCAGTGTCATCAACAGGTAAAACTTTATTTTCTTAGCTAAGCTTCTCGTGTGTGCTGGCAAGTGGCATACTGTTCCAGTCTAAGGGGCTTGTTGTGCACAACACGCACTATTGAGCCACATAGTATAAGTCTATCAACGACGACGAGGGATTTCTGCCGACAATGACGATCATGTGATTGTTGCAAGAACTCGAGAGGCGTCGTTGGTTATCGTGTGTATAGATCCCATATGGTTTGAGTTGTGGGTGTATTGTTGGTTCCGATTCTATTATTGGCTGGTGTCTCTCGCCTTGGCTACATTGTTGTGTCCGAATTAAAAAATAAGTGTGGTAGTTTATAACATTTATGTGTGTTGCAAAGTAATGGAAAGTTTTTGTTTGCAAAGAAATGGTTTTTTTGTTCTATGAACTTGGTTGTTCAATGCTTCTATTAATGTTAAATTCCTTTGCTTTTTATCGCAGCGGGAACTCAGACGCCACCTCCTTCAGAAGGAGGTCATGGTCAATCTCCTCGCAGTGGTGAACCGAAGAAGCACCTAATGAACGTGAATGCAGCGGCCTTTGAATCGGTGACGTATAAACCTAATGTGAGTAACATTTGGCTTTTGTTTGGCATTGGTATTATCGTATTAACAGCCGAATAACGATAACGTGCTGTTTCCACTTTCCTCAAAAATGCACCTTTAAATGACTGTTTAAATCATTAATTTAATACTCATTTGGCCAACAATTGGAGAAAAAGGTGCTATCCAAGGCTGTCCACAATCACACAGCGCCGAGAGTGGTCGTATTCTTATGCTCATGGAATTCTGGGTTATTGTAGTGTTAAAGACTGTATCAGGAAAGTTCTAGTGTATTTATTGAAAACACTGGTTAACCGTCGCCCTGCAGGTGAATGTGTAAACCATGGTTTACGATGGCTGACTTCATCCATGTAAGGTTTTTTTGCGTCAACCACTCTGAAGAAGGACTTTTCTAATTTTTTTTTCACTAGACTGTTAATCTGCTAGTAATATTTTGTCAGAGTTAGTGATTTGTAAAGTTATATTTTTCATTGTGGAATTTCAGA
Organism: Lithobius niger; assembly: GCA_023313725.1. Classification (NCBI taxonomy): domain Eukaryota; kingdom Metazoa; phylum Arthropoda; class Chilopoda; order Lithobiomorpha; family Lithobiidae; genus Lithobius; species Lithobius niger. The sequence continues at coordinate 40,677 of JAHWFP010150502.1, read as the reverse complement.
TTGTGATAAAAATGCATTTTTCGGGGAACTCCGTGTTATTTGATCCATTTTAGAAGGTGTACAAAAAATTGTCGGCTATTTAACGTGGATGTGTGACTTCACTGAGTTGGAATACTTTTGTTTTCACACCTCGTGGTCGTGGTGCTGGTTGTGTATTCTCTGAATTTTGTATTGTGGGTGTGTCATGGAAAATCAAAATATTATATTGTATAAATTCATCCTTGATCGGTACACAGGGCGAATACCACACAGATCCAAAAATGTTCACTGTGGTGAACGCGATGCTCGAAATAGAGCCCATATGAGTACGTAACTTTTACTCAAAAACTCCGTACTCTAAAAAAACTATTCTAGTGAAATTGCGATAATTGCCAATTTCTGACCAATTTTGTAAATCCACAGTGTACAAATTCATTGTATCGACAAGCTTTCCAGCGGTGTAAATTAAAAACAATAACTTGAACCTTTTTTAAGGAGCAACTGACTTGTTAGTATCCAATAAAATTAGTGAAAACTTGCAAAGTATTTTAATAACCCAACTCGGCTCGATGCTCAACGTGTGATGTTTCAAACTATGCTGGCTCGACTCAAATTAAAATTATCCTACTCTCGTACCGCTTCTGCTAATGCTTTAGTGAGATCCAAAATTGTTAACGCGTTTGTGTTTGTTTGACTCTTATGTTTACAGACACTGTCCAACAGTCCAACGCCGGAACCCTCCCAGTCTCAACCCCTGTTGACGACTGAGCAGTCGTCGCACTTCGGGTCGCAAGGAATCCCGCAACAGACTTCTGGGCAAGATTCCGGCGACGCGAGTTCGTGGGGCTCTAAGGCTCAGCGTAAGTTGTGAAGTTAGACTTGTGCCCATCGTGTTTACTAGGAGATTTATTTAAAAATATGTACACACATGATACTGTGAGAGTACAGAAATTAGAAAATGGAAAAAATTCACAGTCCAGTACCTCGCACTCACATGGCCGAAATTAGTGTAATTTCGTAAATTTTCGACAATTCAACCGGAGGATGATGAAACATCTCCCAACAGTCTTCTTCAGGCTAAGTTTGAAGTGACACAAGCCGTGTGTTTCAAAAGACAGCAGCTAGTCGGATGTAACCCAAAGCACCGAATCGCTTCAAATTAAGGCTGAATAAGACAGTTGGAAGACTTTATTTTCATTTATCCTCCGGTTGAACTGTTGAAAATTGGTGAAATTGGACTTAACGGTATTTTGGCATTGTGATGTTGCGTGTTTAAGGACTTCGTGAATTTTTTTCCAGTTTAGGAAATATATCGTAAACTGTTCCTAAATTTATTTGGTGGTTGGTTGTTTGGAGTACCGACCATTAGGATAGCTAAGCTAGAATACCTGGACAGGATAGTTTTAACTTTATTACTTAGGAACAGTTAAAGGGAACTTTATCTTTGGCTGTTTCGAGTTAAATGTTAGGACTGTTCCGATGCCCTTTTTTTATATCCGATACCGATGATGGCATGCCAAATATCGGAAAAAAAACTATCCGATAACCGATTCTTACTATATGAACAATAAAACGGTAGCTCCAATACTTAACTTGGGCGTAGTAAACTCGTTCTCGTGAGTTTGCGGACAATTAGTAGTAGATTACACTGTTACACTGTAGAAGAACAAAAATAAATTAGTTGGGAGTAAAAGGCAATGCTACTGCCCGAGGTGAACAAAACCCTCCAGTTTGTACACAACCACAAAAAAAAAAATTTAATATTGGTTGCATTTGCAAGCATCGGACAAACACGGATCGTGCCGATCTGATAACGATCACTTCAAATACCGATGGTACGGACAATTTACTTTGGTTTTGGTTCATTTTCACTTTTGTAACGCAGCACCAAAACTGTTCCAGTATGGGCATTCGAAAATTTGCTAGTTTGAAGAAACTGGAACACTAGGTGCTGCGTTACAAAAGTAACTTATAACGATACCATGGTATCAGCTCCGCTACAATTCCAGTATCTGCATCGGAACAGAACAGCTCGTATTAATTGAAGATTCTGTAGCAACCATATCATTGAGACATGTCATTAGTAGGAAACAAAATTTCTATGTGCCATAAAAATTTAGCATTCTCCTTCTCCATGTTCTGTGCGTTCTAGAGATTGAAGTTCTATGGTCGTACGGCGCTGCTGCGCATGCGCGGCCTCCTCTATGTAAACTCAGACGAAGGTCTGTTCTTCATCTTTTAAAATCAATTAGCTCTCACCCACAAGGATCTCTAGACAGACTGTTTCGCCCTTGTTTGGGCTCCTCAGTAGAGAATACTTTGTGGATGAGAGCTAGGCTACGCTTGCTAGGGCAAATGACAAGAGCGAAACGAATACGGTTTAGAGATCCCTCTGTCTAGAGATCCTTGTGGGTGAGAGCTAATTGATTTTAAATGATCAATTGGTAAAAATTGTCCTAGGCCTGGGTGTCAACCATTCAGTAGAATGGAGCCCCAAACAAGCAGACGTTTCTGCTCTTTCGCTTGCTGAAACCGTATTCGTTTCGCTCTTCTTCATCTTTCTTTCTCTAGCCCTCGACCTGGAAGGCAGCCCTCTGTGCAAAGTCTCTTCGTTGGAATCCTCCGATCAATGGACGCCCAGACCGAAGGGTGCTCCACGGGATCCCCTGGCCAGTGCAGGGTCTTCTTCATCCCTTCCGATTATCGTCTTCCGGATTTTTCAGCAGTGGCCAGCGCTTCTGCTCGGTCACCTCCATCGGCATCCAGGTCTCCGACCATGCCTACTTATGGACCCTCTTCCTCTGAGTTACTGGCTACCTCCGGTCCTACTTTCAACACTTCGTCCACCTCGCCGGTCCAATGTGCACAACTGGACCCAGCTCAAGATTTGCGGTCTCTCCAGGAAGACCTCCTAAAGCCAAGGAGTGGTATTGCTGCCTGAAACTCCCAAGTTAAGGCCCGGCGTGCTACATGGAAGCATCCGGCCCCTTCAACAAACGAACCCATTGACCTTTCTTCCCGGTCCTTTCGGCACTCGACCTCTTCTCGGTCGCTGCTGCAGGGCCCAGATTCCTAGCCTCTATCAAAGGAACGAGTGCAAGCACTCATGGACTCTGCTCTACGTTCCTTCAGTCACAAACACCCGGCCTCTCCTCCTCCTGTGTTTAAACACCGGTTCACGGAGGACTGAGTACATCCACGGTGAAGAAATTTCGCCTTGCGTTCCCTGATGCCACGAACGCCTCCTGCCCTACCCTCTTACACCTCTCGCCGTCTCTTCACTCGTACTAGCATTCTTCTTCGGCCGACTCGGATGCCTCTGGAGCGGACGCCGGCAATCATCCTCGGCATCCTGTTGATCTATCGGATTCCTCTTCTCATCAAGCCCCACCGGACCAACCTGTTGATCCGGATCCTTCCGAAATACCACTTCCCGACTTGCTCAAGGCTGTCGAGACTGTGATACCGGACTGCTTTCTTTATAAACTATCACCACAGGATGCCGTGCCACGCAAGAGCCACGGCCTCTCGGCCGGTCTTTGCTTCGGTCTCCGAGACCAACTTCCTCGTCACAATCCAGTTCTCGGGCAATCAACAACGCTGTTAACCACTCTCCTTAAACTGGCAGACTCACCCTTGGCAACGGCGCTCCGCTTGAACTAGACAAAGATCCCCGCCTCCCCAAGCTGGTCGGGAATCCTTCTTCCGCCCCTCCGGTGATGGAGCTGCCAATCCACGGAATTTCGACACCTACCCTCATTCGGAGTTCCTCACTGCGGATGTTCGAATGGATTTCGGCACCTCCCGTTACCTTCTTCAAGGAGCTTCAGTGCCCATTTCGGTATTACGCCCCAGTGATCGACTTCTGCGCTTCGGCCTCCGTGCGGCTTCCCATGTTGACGTCCTCAATATGGCGACCAGCGCCTCGTGCGAACGTCTCTCCGCTGATCCCTCCCCGGAAGAAACCAAAGAATTGGCCTTTTTAGTTCTGCTCGTGTGAACCAGTTCGAGTGTAAAGTGGCGGAAGGCCTGTTTCGCCACTTTTCACTGTATGGACGGGTTCACACCAGCTCTCTTCAACTCCACTCTATGTGACATCGTTCTCAACATTGCTCTAAATCTTCGTGATTCCACCGGACATGTCCTTCGTATTCAACCACACCATGAGTCGGATACCCTTTTCCGTGGACTCCTCCCCAAGCTTGCCCCTCACCTTGACGTCACGGGCAAGCCAAAGCCCTACAAGTCCAAAGGACAACGACGACCGCGATCGACAAGTTCTTCGGCCGCTCTTGAGCCCTAAGATGTCTGCTGTACCGTCAAGGGACAAGGGCGCAGACATGGTCTCCACTATCGCCATAGTGCAACACCAAACCCTCGCGGCCGCCACTTTCCCAAATCCCGCCAACGGCATCGATCCTCCCGTTGACAGTTACCAATTTGCTAATGCTGGTGGGCGGATGCCTCCGTCACTTGCGATCAGCTTGGCACAAGACAACTACCGACAACACAATTCTTTCCATCATAACCCACAGATTCCTGCCATCCTTCTCCCGGCCTCCGCCAATTCGGAGTGCCCCTTGGTCCGAAGTAGTACCACCAGACGCTCTTCTCACCGAGAAATTTTTTTCCTCCAGGACATCAAAAAACTGACGAAAGGAAGAACGAAGAAGAAGGAACAAGAAGGAAGAATGGTGAGGAGGACACAGAAGCTGGAAGATGAAGAAATGATGGGAGGAGTGAAGAACATTCGGGAAGGCGTCTACAAGATTCCATGCAGAGACTGTGATGCCGTTTATATAGGCGAGATGAGAAAGGGAATCCGGACGAGAATGGGGTAGCACATGGCCAATGTGAGAAATAAAAAAGAAGACAACAGCATCGCAGCTCACTGCATGGAGTCTAAGCATAATATTGGATGGGAAAAAGCTGAGACACTTGTGAAGTCAAATTCTAAAAACGACAGGCATCTGAGATGCTTAGAATCAATTGCCATTAGACTGCACGAAATTAGTGGTGTTTCGCTAATGAATATTCAAGGGCCATCATTTCCCCGGGTCGAAAACGTCATTGGCAACGACCTGAAGCAACAGCTAGGCAGGAAGTGGAAGCTGGATGAGCTAGAGAATATGCTGCCCACTAAATACGGGAGGCCACGAGGAGCGTCGGTTACAAATTTGAAGCAGACGACAACGATGTAGGAACACACGGAGGCCAAAAACTTTCGTCGGAGTGCCTGAGGATGGTGGCAGCCAGCCACCGAAAATTAGCTGGACATTAAAAAGTGTCCTCGTTGTGAAAATGAGCGGACATTTTCTAGATAATTCTGGTAATTATGACTCTAATAGTCATCATGCCGATTTAGGTAAATTTAATTTCATGTTTATCTAGTGTTTTTACATACCGTATAAGGAATTTTAACATTATTTCACTCAGATTTCGCTGTAATGACTAATGAGGCATTCTGTATTAATAACTTTCTATAAATAACCATTTCTCCCCGCACTGGGTACTTTGTAGAAGAAAAAAACGTGGTGGCAATACTGCAGCCGCACTGTGAGTAATTGTCCGTAATTTTTTTTTTCAGCGCCCGGCAGTTACCCGCACCAAATCGGGCAACAGACGGGCAATTTCCCAGCGCGTAACACATCGTTTGGCAATGGGAACCGCGGCGGTCGAGGGGGCGGTAGAGGCACTCGAGGCGCGCCGTCCAACGGATTTTCTTCCAGAGGCCGGGGTGGCGGAGCAACCTTTAATAACCGAGGTCAGTCATCCTTACTTAGTTGGGCTGTACAGATGTTTCCTTGGATTAAAGGGTAGATAGGTTAAGCGGGACATTTAACATAATTGGCATATTTGTAGTTCTTTCAAAGTCTGGTAATTTAGTGAAGGCTGGAAAATGTAACGTGTAAATAGAAAATTGAATGGTTTTGACTAAAGTGCAGCCGCCCACATTTACTGTACCGTGTCTACAACTTTTTGTATAATATCAATAACTCTGAGCCATTCATGGTAACGATACACAGTTTGCGGCATTTTTCTCTGGCAGTCGCTCCCTTTCCTGTCAGTACCTTTTCCAGTCATTGGCCAGATCAACTTTACATAGTCCCCTTTCCAGTCACTGACCAGGTCCACTTTGACATATTCCCTTTTCCAGCCAGCCCATTGACCAGATCAACTTTGACATAGTACCCTTTCCAGTCACTGATCAGATCAACTTTGACGTAGTCCCCTTTCCAGTCACTGACTGGATCAAATTTGACGTAGTCCCCTTTCCAGGCACTGATCAGTTCAACTTTGACGTAGTCCCCTTTCCAGTCACCGACCGGATCAACTTTGACGTAGTCCCCTTTCCAGTCACTGAACATATCAACTTTGACGTAGTCCCCTTTCCAGTCACTAATCAGATCAACTTTGACGTAGTCCCCTTTCCAGTCACTGACCAGATCAACTTTGATTTAGGCCCATTTCCAGTCACTGACAAGATCAACATTGATGTAGTCCCCTTTCCAGTCACTGAACAGGTCAACTTTAACGTTGTCTCCGTCATTGGCCAGATCAACTCAAGTTCATGAACTCTGCTTCAAGTTCCTGGTGTTGTGTTTAAGATTAAACCTTTACAATTTTACTAGGAAAATAACTTTTCTATTAAATAACCATCAGGCTTATCTCGAAAATCATAATTGCATGAAAAGGTGTAAATTTAAATTGGCTTAGAAAACTTGGAAAAGTATCAGGAGAATTGTATGGTAGGAGAAAATGGTTTCTTACGTCTGGCTGACTAGTACTACCCTGGATGTCCTAAATAGTAATAATTATTTCAATATTACTTAGTATTGCAAAAAAATTACAACCCAACTGAACAGGTTGCCATGTCCCGTACATTTTGTTGTTCTTCCAGAATACCATAAGTGGAGGTTAAAGCATAATGGTATGTTTACCAGGAAATTGCGTAGGATATGAAAGTGGCCATGTTTGGGAGAAAAGTTTGCCAAATAGCACGGATGTGTGTACAGATGTAAGAGCGCCAAGACTCCCAAGTCTTCCCAAATTAAAAAAAAAGTTCCTCTAATTATCAAACTGACTTACCTGAAAGTTGTAATTCCACAAATTATAAGTCTTACCACATCATCATTATCTAATCATCCTGCCGTAGTCTGTGGCAGATCTGGTGGTGGGTTGGGGGTGTAGCAGCACCCCCACACTTCATTTTGGGACGTTCTGGTGCCCCCATAGCTTTCCTGGCGGCAGGCTCAGTGCCCCTCTGATAATGTGATAAACCCACCATGCCCACCATTCTAGATCTGCCACTGGTCGTAGTTATATTTTAGTTCCTGACGAAGTACTTTGGAAGAACAAAATATACCGTATTCCTTGAGTTAGGTTTCTAGTTTACATTTACGTCGTTGCTGCACAACAATGAGAATTTTATGTTTTTCTTATTAAGGTACCGGTAATTATCAGGGTTATCGAGGAGGTGAAGGCCAAAACTCAAATTATGTCCAAGGCAACTACCAGCAACGGGAAACGTACGCCGGCAACAACAATAACAGCAGCAACAGCTCTCCCAGTTCAAACAACTACTCGAATGGCTACAAAAGAGGTAGCAGCAACGTGCGAGGTGGACCAATTCAAGGATTTAGGGGAAGTAAGTGTGAGCGGGCGAAAAGGATAAAATAGTACCTACCATATCGGGGGTCAAATTTCCAAATTTTGATTCGGGTGCAAATGTGCACCCCAATCTGTTGCTGGGGTGCATAAAAAGTCTTTGGAGTGCAAAACCAAAATGTAAACCAACAATGTGGTTCCTATTTTATAGCCATCGAAAATTCTAACATTCAGCATCTCAATAATTTGTATTGTTTTCCTGTGTTTTGCTTAAAACTGACTTAATTTCGCTATTCAACTGAAAAACCTATACACATAGTTTAATCAAAAGTAGTAAAAACTGGAGTTTAACTAATTTGAAAGGAATGGTGCCTCAGGAAATCTAATTCCAAGCTGTTTAAAATGCCGCAAACCGCAACTCTGTAGCTTGTGCGGTTCAAAAGTTATGGAAAATTCAACTTTGGTGTGCAATTTTGCACTCCACGAGTTGCTTCTGGAGTGCAAAGTGCGATTTTGGAGTGCAATTTGCCCCTTTTCCATCCGAATATTTCGATCTCTGCCATATTGTTTCGTACATGAATTGCACCCATAAATGAAAATAAATGAAAGAACACCCGTACCGGGCTTTGTACTTGGCCATCTTTATACTAGTCCTTATTTTTCATACTGGTGTTCGCATGGCATTGAATGTCGTTGAAAAATTAAAGCGCCAGTGCTAGGTCCTTAAACTCGTTGTGGGCAACGAATGTCATCCGACATCCTCACCATTTATTTCTGCGTGACAACAAACATCTCATGATTCGTTCAATTCTTGCAGCTCATTTATAACAGTGCAAGTTAGTTGAAAATACACATGTAAAGATCCATTACATGATCTTTAACAATTTTATCAAGCGGATGATGTCGCCGCTTCCGCTCTTCACCAGGAGGAAGTTATGGCATTAGATGTTTGTTTTGTATTGTGGCATGCAAAGGGTTAAAAAAGTTGGGATGTGCGACTAGAATAACTTTAATTCAAACCGAACTGGGTTTGAAGCAGAAGAGTAGTATTAGCAGAGAGGAGTACTTGGTGAACAGTTTTGCAAGTTTTTTTTTTCTTTTGTTAGGATAACAACAAAACTATGCTGAAATAACAGTAACAAGTATTAAGTATAACATAATCGAAGAAGTTCTCACAATATTGACCAATTTTACTAAAAGCACAGTACTTGTTCTATTCGTTCCTCTTCATCAGAAGTCGAAAAAACTGCGAATGTAAAGAGTCACTACATGTCGAGCATCGCTCGAAATTTGAATTTCGCTCAGAATCGGAACGTGGAGTTTGGCCATCAGGTCTGGGCACACGAAGCTCTCAACCAAGTCCAAAAGAAAGGCCAATCAGGTTCATAAGTGGCACTCGGTGACAAGAATGACATGGGCACCTTGTGCAGTGTTCGAGCGAGTAGAACAGGACGCAGGGCCCAAGCAATGTTATGGTTCTCCTTCCAGTGGTGTTGGGCAATACCGTTTAGTTTCTCTCCCCGCCTAGTGGCTCTTTTCATTTACAGCGACGTCTGATGAAGAGGAACGAATTTTCCTCACATTTGAGAATACAGGAAGTACTGTGCTTTAAATAAAATCGGTGATTGTCTTGTGAACTACTTCAATTATGTCTATACAATCAACTGTTATCGCCGGTTGCCGGTTTTTTTTATTTTTAAGAATAAAACTTAGGCTGTACCGATCAATAGTTTTGCTTCCAATTCAATCTTGATCTAATGAGTGGAGAAATGTCAACCTAGCCAATCGATCATCAAATAAAAATCGACTGATCATAAACAAAAATTGACTTGAAAAATACATTATAAAAGCCCTTTAAAATAGAGCGAAATTCCTGAAGCCTTTGGCAGCAAACAAACTGTTGCTGCCTCCATTTTCTGTGTGATGCATATTCTGAGAACTATATATTTCTTCGCATCCGGCAAGCCACTCTGCTAAGTTGCAGTACGTGTACCAGGAAGCGAAAATAAAGTTAGATAAATCTCCGTTTTCATTGAACTTTTCCTTTTTGCAACATGAAATTTAGCAGGCAGAACGAATGGAAACATTGCAGAATTTGCGCGTTTAAACAGTAGGCACCCTTGTGCACATTCACACGAGGGCTTTGCTCAACTGACACTTAACGCTTGCACGATCCAGGTGGGAAGTACAGCGTCCAGCAAGCACTTGTTCGTGAAAACACCTTTGCTGCTAATAAATTAGTACAATTAGTAGGTAATCTAAATAATTGAACATGAGCTGCTAATTCTTAATGTTAATTGCAGTATTGCAAATAAGATGTATGTTTGATAGTATCTGTATGAAAAGTTCAGGGTGGTTTAATAGTTCAGGGTGCGGTCAATATGCTCGCTCCATTCCTCAATTCGCAGCAACTGGAAACAAAACTTTATGTACCACGAATTTCAGCAGGTACATTCTGAATCGTTTCAACATTGTTGTAGAGTGGACTTTTTTCGAGGGGGGGGGGGACTCTGCCCGAGAAATTGTGACTCAAATTCTTAAATACTCTTAAAAGAAATCTGGAGCTACTGGTTATTTGCTTTCGTCCGACACCTCTAATTTCAGCATTCCTTTGTTGACATGGAAAATTCCCTTTCATCGTTGAAAAGTTGTGGAAAACAAATCTATAAATAATGCACATGTTTGTGAAACCTGTCGATGAAAAAATATACTGAAACAAAAAAAAAATTGTTTTAACAAAAACAAGTGCATTGTTGCACGGTACTGTACTTAATTTCAGGAGTCATTATTGATAGGTTCTCTTTTTTTCAGTTTATATAATTTGTATATTGTCTCTGGTTTCAGACCCCCGAGGAGCAAACCCACTGCGAGGTGGCAGTAGTGGTGGGCGAGGCGGAGGATACGTAAAGGGGAACGTAGCTCAGTAGTCCGAATGAGACCGACAAAACATTCATTACGAACATGAGGCAAAAGAAATCTACCTTGGGACTTGCAACTTTGTGACGATTGAGACACTAGCGACTTTTGTTCCTTTTGTAAGGGACCTGGCTTACTTGCAAGTGAATGCGTGGCGCAACCACTAGCCGGGCAAAAGATTCCAATTGCGCCCGGGCCCCTTTGTTCTGGTTGGGCCATGCACTCCTCTTCAGTCTGCCCTCTTCCTATTTCCCGTCCCTTTACTTCCCACAACATTGCTAATACGCTTAAATCCTCCGATATGCGGTAATTGAGCTGTTGGCGTGTAATGCTACTGCAGAGGGGCAAGATGACAACGAAAATGGTGACTAATCCGATAGCTGGTGCTTCGTAGTTCTGTCGTATTTTCAAAACCGTTTAACAAATTCATCAGGCTTCTTCCACACCATCTACTTTTAATGTTTCCAAAATCGCTAATGTATATGAAACAATGGTTGAAGCCTAGAGCGATTGGGTTTTTAACCTGAATAAACCAGGCTTTCTAGGCTTCAATAGTTGTTACAGTTTATCTGCAAACAACCTCAAAAATGTATAGGTCGGGTTCATCATAGTTAAAAGGTCTTCTCATTGCAGCTCCTCTACAACTGATGACAATTTAGGATTACGTATTGGGTTTTTTACATTCCTTCATTAACGTTAAGGTTCTAAGAATATGATAAAATGTTGGTTGAACTTTTTTTTGGTAGTTAAAAACACAAACGTTTGTTGCGTTGTGTGCGACTGTCCATAATTAAGATCGTAACTTAGTAGCAAATTTAAGCCTATTTGTTGGATAAATTATCGTAGACATGTAGGATAGTATTTATGTGGCATACTTTGTGGGGCTACCTAAAATTTAGACTTCATTCGAAGAAATTAAAAGTGTTACCGGTATTTGGGAATAGACTTGTACGCAAGTAAAGCCCTTGTAGGCTCTATGCGTATCTTACAAAAAAGGGTGGATGGACCCTCTAACATTAGCATTCTCTAGTCTGGGTCATTTGTCCAAATTTTGCAATAGGGCAAATGTGAGGAAAAAGGAAAGTGGGAAGATTGTTTGTTTGTGTTGTTGGTTTTAGCTTCTCCAGTTGTTACCTAAGTGTTTCATGCCACCGACTCAATTACACCGCTTTGTGATCCCCTACATCACCAGCCTCTATAACTTTGGTTGTTTCACCGTCCTCTCTTGTTTGACAATGTGGGCGGAGGTAGTAGTGCTGCACCGTGGCTAATCAAGACCTACTCATCGTTGCTGCATTCGGTCTGCGGACCATGTCTTTCCAAGATTTCTTCTTAATCTGACCCGGATTACAGAGGATACTGCAGTACGGACAAACTTAAATCACCAGACGGTTTTCCGTGATTCCAGTGACTATCGAGAGCGGAAGATGTGATTTTTCGATATTTGTGCGTTTTCGTTTGTCTGGAATTGACTTAAATGCATGGGGGATTATTTTTTCTTTTTTATATTTTTTTTTTGTCAAGCACCAATTTCTGCAAGAATTTAGTGTGGCGGCCCATCAAGTGAATCTAATTTATTCACCGTTGCTTTTGCGGTGTGGACTTGCTTGTAGGCTTTATCTTGTCTTAACCATTATTTTGAGCCGAACTGAACCATGTTGATTATGGCACTGCGTAAAATTTTACAGGAATTGGTATTGGCTGGGTAAATGATTGTTAAAGGTTTTTCAGGGCTTCATTTGCTTTGTTTACGTGTAGCAGAACTATTGTGAACGGTTGCCAGTGATTGCTTGCCGTTACGTTGAAATCATACTGACCATAGGGCTTTAGACATATCTTTGAATTTCACGATAGTTTGTGTTTAGGATTTGACTGTTCATCGAGCTCTATTTTGTTATGTAACGCAGCAAGTTGATCCTAGAATTATGCTTTTGTAATAGTAAGGGCTTGGCATGCTGTAGCGGTGAATGGCATACGAAACTTAGCATTACATTGGCTTGACAAGAACTCGTTGTTCTGTGCTGTTTCTTATTTATTGGCCCATTTCCCGACAGGTCTAAACATGATTCTCACCTGTGGGGGTCGAAGTGTTCTTAGTTTTCCGACTTTTTTTTAGTGTTTCTTTTAAAAAATCCTACCTCAAAAAATTCCTGCTTTTAAAAATAACAATAAATAGGCCTACATATTTTTTATTTTAACACATTTTTATTTAGTTTTAAAAATAAATTACTACACTCTATGCTCTTCAGGCAATTGTAAGTGCAAAGACGTACTTCTGTTCATGCTAAAATCGAGCTCCTGAGGCACGAAATCGGCCTGATGTGATAATGAGTCTCCTTCGACAAATTTGGTGAAAAGGGGAGGTTGGTTCTTCCTGCTAAGCTCGTTGTAAAGAGTGCTGTGCTCGACCACCATTTACCGTGCCTTAACGGGAAAATGGGCGATACAATTAATTTCGATACTCTCATGTACTTTACTGCTGTAAATTCTTGCTGTAGTCTAGCTAATTTTCCGGTGCTGCGTACTACACTATTGAATTAAATTTATTTATTGTGGTAGTGTTATTTAGGTCGGGTTAGGTAAGTTGCCGTGGCTAAAATTTCACCAGGCAAATTGTGAGTTTCAGGCGGTAACATATTTAACCGGGCTACTTCAGGTGCGAGTGTTGTCTTGTTACACAGATGGAAACTGCGCCACGATCGCTTGGCTCATTTATTAATGTTGTCAACTAGCGACATTTTTCATGCAAAGTCGGTATCTGCACTGAACTGCTATTTAGTGATTGTTACATTTCAATGAAACGGACGAACCAGTTGTAGCTCCCTACTCTTGGGGAGAAATTTTCCTACTATATTCCTACTTTTTTGAAAAGAAACCTACTTTGACCTCTGCACCTGTCGTCGTAGTATTGCTTTGGAAATAGACGACAACTTGTCCACTACCAGGAAATGGGCCGATTTTTTTAGTAAGTAAACAAGTTAGTTAAACCCAGTCCATTGTTTGCTTTAAGTAAAGCTGGCTAAAGAAGCTTTTAATAATTTGATTGCTACTAAGCTGAAAATGGTAAATGAAACATACATAAATAGTGACTTTTAAAAAGTGATGGCACTGTTTGTTTATGTGCTTTGAACAGCACAAACCATGGCAGCCACATGTTATTTTTAGTCCTTTAATGAAGAGTAACGCAAATGCTGTTAAGATTGTGTGACGTTGGGCTATACAAAAAATGTCAAATAAAGCCCTCATTTTGTCATCCTATTTTGCTGTACAAGAATGAAAATACGAGGTGTAGCGTAGCTATTTCTTATTTAACCCTTGTAATATCAGTGCTTCGCTAGTCTTCGTACACGTAAGATCTGGAAGGACCTTAACATTAACGCATTGCAGATCATTTTCACTGCATGATTTTGAAAAAAATGTGCCAGGGAGCATTGCCAGCCAAGTATGGTTAGTTTGTTGTGTAGTATATTGAGCACCGAACATGGCCGAACAGAGGATGTTCGGTTCGGCACTTCAAAAAAAAAAATACTGAAGCGAACGTATTTTGGATGTTGATGTTTGAATTTACCATTTTGAAGCTTTTTTCACCAGTTTTATGGTGATCCAAACCACAAGTTCCTCTTCTAACCGTTCAGAAGTTATGAAATATGTAACGAGAGAGCAGATTTATTTATGCTCAAATTTAAGTTTCCACATCTGTTGACTTACAATAACATGTGGATATGACAGCATTTGTTGAGAAACTTTGACAAATATGAATCTTTGTAAACCAAACTGTGTTAAATTCCAATTTACAGGTTGATTGGTTTGGTAAATTTTTGTTCGGTTCGGAAGTGTTCGGCGTTCGGCTCGTTTTAAGGTTTTGTTCGGTTGGTTCGGTAAAAAAGTTTGTTTGGTACAGCTTTAGTCTTCGGGAACACTTAGGGCAAGTCATTCCCATAAAGTAAATTGTGAAAAACCTGGTACTGTTGATAGTTTCCCAACTATGAAAAAGGTGAATTTTCAACTTTTTAAAATGAATTTTCATAGAAGGCAATGTGACATTTTCAAGCTTGGCAGCAGTATATGTTTCAACGTAACATGTGACAGTACCTTTTCCCCATAGGTTGTACTTCGATAACACATTTATCTGTTGTGTTTGTGTAGCAGCGTTATGAAGAAAACGGTTTTGAACTTTCCGTGCTGCAGAGTGATGGTGAACAGTTGCACTTTCCGTGTTAAACTTCACAATTCCTGATCTTTATTGGTAAAACTTACGACAAAGGGAAATATTAAAAATGCTCTATGCACTACATCGCCCAACACTTGGTGTTGTAAGGCTGTGCTGTTACCGTGGTATCAGTATTCTTTTTTTCTTTTTACTAACATACTAACAAATTTTGACAGATTTTCACTTTTTTACAGGGTGTTTGTCATATTCCCGAGAGCTATGTAGTGGTGCTAATTCCATCTTAATGCTAAAAATAACCGTAGTCTGATATTTAATTCGACGCATTAAAATATATGGGTAAAAAACCACTGGTACAGCCACGCTGTAATCTTTAGGGGTATTAAAAAAAGGCTAAAAAATGTGTTAAGAAGCATTTTCTCCTCAGTTGTGGCATTTTTAATTTTAAATGCCGATGTGCAAATATAAGTTCAGAATTTCAAGTGCAAACTGATTAATTACGGTACGAAAAATAATTATTGGTCATATAAAAATCCTACGTCGAATTCTTCTTATTGTGTCAAGATTGTGTCAATATTGTCTTAAGTGTCAAGATACTGTACAGGTGCTGTGTAAACGATTTTATTTTCCAAGAGTTCTGCTACCCGTAAATGAGCTTTTAGACAATTGAACTGCAACTATTGGCAATAAGCTACCGTGTTATGTATTTTTTTTTTTGTTATGGTCCGTTGGGCAGAGTTGGCAGGAAGGAAATGGCTCAACCTGCTAATTGGCCAGCCACACATCCAACCTGGCTTTAAGTTAAATCTTTCTTGTCTAATTTGTGTGAAGGTGATCATTTTGAACACCTTAACTTGTGGCAACATAAAAGCAAATTCTGATAAGTATGTTTTGACTGATGTTTATTCCATTATTTGTACTGTTCTTCATCACTGGTTAAGGCTGATTGACACACTAAAAAGTAGGGTTAGCAAAAGTTAGAAAAAAAAACTTTGAAAAAATGGAGAGGTTGTTTCCGAGACCTTAAAAGTGCTCGATTTTTTGTTTGTTTAAAGAATTTGCTGCTTTTATTGTGCAGCCTTTAAATATTACTAAAAGTGAGTATTCCTTGGCACGTTACATCATGGCTCGTTGTTAACGTCGTTTTCGGGATGTTTCCTGTCAGCTGAACATGAATGCAGAGGGAGCCAAATGATTTGACCGAAATAAGAAGTGATTTTCACCACTTCGATGATTGACTTGACAATCATTGAACCTTGGAGATATTTCATGGGGAGCCTTTGGGGTATTTCGTGGGGATTCCATGACTTGCTCGATTTCTACTGCTAGGCATGACTTGTGTACCAAATTTCATGCTTTTAGCTCGATTTGCAAAAATTTGTTGGTCAAACCTCGGTAAGGGGGCACTGGGCCGGGGGGCACCACTTCGATGATTGACTTTTCATTTGGATTCCGTGGCTTGTTCGATTTGGACATGCTTAGGATTTTTTGAAAGCTGGGGATCTATTATTTCCATCATACCTAACCGAAATTGTAACTTGGTAGGGACCGTCGTACGCTTGCCATCAATCCTAACCGATATTGTTTAACTGTGATAGGAACCGTCCTACGCCTATTTTAAGGTGTAGCGGCTATTTTGAATTTCAACGTGCAATTGTAATGCTCACATTTGTATTTGACCCTAAGCTAAAAAATTTTGGTTAGGATTGATCCCCACCTTTCAGAAAATTCTGAGCATGTCCATTTCTGGCTATTAGAGAGCTCACTAGAGCACTTTGAATTCGAAAATCACCATACGCTTTCGCTGCCACGTTACTGCCTCTTCACCATTAAATGGATGTAGGGCGGTCCCTATCCTAAGTTAAACAAACAATCTTGGTTATGATTGATCGAAACAATAGATCCCCACCTTTCAGAAAATCCTAATCTTGTCCATTACGGGCTATTATAGAACTCACAACAATACTTGAACAGGAAAATCACTTTAACTACAGTTTTTGGTAGGGTAAGTCAACCCCTCCACCTCTCCCCGGAGGATTTTTTTTTTAACTTGCTATCGTAGCTATTTTTTTCCAAAAAAAAATCTTCGTATGCATTCATGCTTTTC
Organism: Lithobius niger; assembly: GCA_023313725.1. Classification (NCBI taxonomy): domain Eukaryota; kingdom Metazoa; phylum Arthropoda; class Chilopoda; order Lithobiomorpha; family Lithobiidae; genus Lithobius; species Lithobius niger. Next base: position 23,899 of record JAHWFP010150502.1, on the reverse strand, counting down.
ACAGAAAGTGACAAATTCCATCAATTATGGGCCCCAAGCTATCCAACTATATGTGATGTACATTGGGTGCATTGGCCCCGAGGCAGAAAGGGGTGCGACGTGCTTCTATGTCGCAGATAATCTGGCACAGCAGCAGACACAGGGGTGATATTCTTCCTCTTTTGGGCGGATTTCCTCTTTTTTTGAGCTTTGCAAACTACCTAAAAATGCATTAAAACACCTAAAAACCTATAATTTTGCCCATTTTCTTTTCTTTTCCTCTTTTTTCCCTTGGATGAACTCTCATCCCTGCAGACAAAACGTGCCGTTTTGACAAATTTTCGTTGTCTCGTCAATTTTTGACCGATTTGGACATTCCAATACACCATTTTTATCGTCTCAACGAAACCTTTCCGTTTACGGAAGCGCCAGATCAATAGGATAAAGCACTGAAAAGTTCAGTAACCATAAATATATAGGTTACACGAAAAAACGGATTAGCTGCAATTTTTTCCTACAATTGGTGTCGCAGACTGGCACAAAATTCTGCTTTTGGGTGCATTGGGAGCCGTACGTATGGCCTCTTCGCTGAATCATTGACTCGGTTAAAAAAACATGAATAGAATCTTTTTGTAGACAATTCCATGCTCTACAATTTCTGATTCAAGTTTATTTTATGCAGCTGTTTCCGTGACAGATTGACAAAACCTAGTTGCCGGGAGCAGGTTTCCAAAATGGCGGCATTGGCTCAACATTCTTCTACACCATTTATTGGCTGAATCATTGAAACTACGAACAAAAAATAAATAGAATATTTTTTGTAGAAAATTTCATGCTGTACATTTTTGGACAGAACATATTTTCATGCCCGAGCAACCGTTACCAAGATATATCGAAAAAACTGATAGCGGGCACCATGTTACCAAGATGGCGGCATTAGCTCAACACGGACAGCTGAGGACTTTTAGTATGTTGAAATTGATGTCACTACAAACATCTGTGCCAAAGATCAGCGTTTTATTAATTAATCAGTGCATTTGATCTAAGTTGATGTTACTACTGTCGTACAATAGTTTTTTTTCTTTTCTTTTTTCTTGGGAGGGGCCAACAAGATCATGTTCCATAAGGGCCTATCATCAGTTCGTTATGCCAGTCAATGGTTAAGAAAAAAAAAAAGCATCTATCCACTCGTACGTGTATGAATTTTCTATGAGGAATATTTAATCAGCAAATTATTCAACAAATTGTTACTAATTAACGAATATTAACAATTTTTGCATACTACTGACAAACATTTATTACCACCTTATAAATTTTTGCTACTAACTATAGTTACCCATGGAGGAGACGCTTGGTTTTAAGATAAAACTCTATCCCAATTCACTCCTATGGCACAGCTGGGGGGGTCTGGTTGCAGCCTGCACCAGCGCCAGAGAGTATCAGCGAGCTAACCTTTTAAGTTGTACCCCCAACACCAACACTGGCGATGTAGTCCTCAGTAGCCGTATTTATACGTGCTGGAACAATAGACTCCCGCCAAGGAATTTTGCCACGTATTGCGTCGTGCAGAGTCGGACTGGGTAGGAAAGGGCGCCTGTGCCATTTATCGAAATGACCGGGAAGGGGCGCCGGTGCAGTTATAGTGGCTCCAACTAAGCTTCCGAAGCAGAAGCAAAGTCCAGAGTCGAGGTCAAGAGGCTCGATTATTTTTATATTCTGTCGTCATATCTGGCTTCAGAGTGCGTACAACACACATTTTATATTTCAAGAAATACTATTTTTTGGAAATTTTGGAGTGCATTGGGTGGGAGGGTGAGTTTAAAAAAACGTAAAAAAGGAAAGGAGAAGAGAGCAGGGGAATTTGAGCCTGAAAGAAAAGGTCATCAGTGGACTGGGAATCCAAAACCATTCATTTTTCTTCGCGTGGAGAAGGGGAAAAAACTACCAATGGGGCACCGAAAGTATGGTAGCCAAAGGGCGCCTGTGCCATTGGCACTATGGCCAGTCCGAGCCTGGCGTCGTGTGCACAAAGCAGCTACTTACTGGTTTGAACAGGTGGCCTCGCTTCGTGCATTGCGGTGGTGCTCGGCCAATAACTTGAGTTATTGGATGGCCGTGTAGCAGCTGACATAATGGCAGGTTGCACCGTAAAGTGTTGGTTTAGTGATGCACGCTGCACAACATGTAACAGCCATTGCATCTCCCCTCCCCTAAGATTTTGCTGAGGCAAAGGAAGATCTACCTAATGATACCCTTAACTTCCTAGTACGCAACAAGTTTTCAGAAATTAAAAAGCTATTCGTTAATTCAATTTGTTCTTAATATCTGTACAGAGTTTCATGACAAAACCTTACACTTCCATCTGTGCCTTTCAAAATTTCCTAATTAAAGAAAAAAAACGATGGTCCCCCGATGATGCTTGACGAGGTATCTCATCGGGGGTGAAGCGATCTCTCAGGCAAAAAAAAGATCAAAATAGAAGCGTTTCGACCGCGAAGTGCGAAAAAAGGTAATTATAGAATTGACCACCACACCTTTGACTGTTTTCTTCTCATTATGAAAGTTTTTTTTTTTCTTCCTCGCACATCACCATTGGTAAAATTTAACCATTTCACCTCAGTACGATAGTTACCAATCTCCACCACTTGTACCACTCACTTATCACCTATTGACCTACTTTGCTAGATCCACCTTGTTCTCTGAAACGTTCATGTCCAACAAATTTTCCCAAACGCCAGGAACTGCTTTTCCGTCTCCACCTTCTTGGTGATGGCCAATTCCAAAATTCTTTCATCAATTACAGATGAACCTGACCTTGCCGGAGCCATTGGAGTCCCCCAGGTTTGTCTCAAAGCTGTGGTGACCACATCATTGGTTGTGCCCCCCGGGCCCGCGGTCCCCCAGCGGGTATCGTAGAAAAATGTGCTTCAAACGGGATACTGCA
>JAHWFP010150502.1:0-12734 GCA_023313725.1 Lithobius niger | reverse complement strand
CCCCCCCCCCCCTCACCGGTGTGCCATTGGTATTTATCAGCTGTTTCCTCGCTTTGCTAACTCAGCTGACCTTGGGCTTTCATTGTCACGTTAGCCAAAAGCTAACTAAATGCAATTAATTTTTTCAAGTTATTTATTAGCTGCGTTTTATTATTGTTTCAAGTCCCACATTGGTGTATGTGTTCCTTCTTAAAGTTTGTTGTGACTTCCTTCCTTTATCGGCCGAATCTCCGCCGCCGGAGTTTCCTGTCCCTCCTAGAACTAAATTTCAATTCTTCGAAATGTTGCTAATCACTGCTGCGACTCATGTTACAGAAACAGACTTTGAGCTAATGGGGAAGTAATTCGCTTGTTTACCAAGCTTGTGTGTACATTTCTGCAATTTCTTTGGTTACGTAAAGGTGGCTATTCACCGAATGACAGGTTGCAGCATCTAGCGCCGTCTACCATTGTTTAGTTCTATGTAGAACTTGATTTCAACAAGCGAAGGAATGCACAAAGAAATTTCTTTTCACACAACAAACTAGCCTCTTTAATTATTGAACGTAAAGTTGGTGCGTCTACGTGCACCAAGGAGCAAGCGGTTAAGGTTAACGATATCGCTGTTACTGGACGGCGCCCATCTAGTGGTTCATAGTCTACGTTTCAAAACGGTCGATATAATAGAAAAATAGCGCTATTGCCTCTTTCTTCCTGCTGCACGTGGGTGCACCAACTTTACACTCAATAATTAAGGAGGCACGCGGCTTGTTTGTTGTGTAAAAATTAATTTATTTGTTGTGTTCCGTCACCTGTTGAAGGTAAGGGCTAGACCAGGGTAGAAGAATAGGTAGTGCCACTCTTTCTCTCACAACGGTAAACATTTAGACGAAAGAAGTACCTGCTTTCACCGATTCACCGCCAGAGGGCGCTGTCGTCAAGTAACGGAAGCGCAAAGCATCATGGGGATCAAAACTATTTAGCGTCACTAAAACAAATTAGCGTCACGGTAAGAATACAAAATTAATCGTTTGAAATATACCATAATTCAGATTAGGACATTAAAATAATTTTAAGAAAGATCAGAACTGGCTGATTGTTTCACTTTTTTCAATCCAACATTCAATTTTAAAACGAATTGTCGTTACGAGTGGAGCTAAGTTTAACCAAAGCCACCTCAGAGGTGTCCGAGGTGGCTTTGCGTTCCGAGAACGCCCGACAAGCGGGCTCATCGCCCGTTCAGGCTGAAGCTTCATCCGTGGTTTATGTTTATTGTTAACGATCTGTATACAGTTTGAATCGAACGCAGAATAAGTTGTTCTACTTCGGATGATGCCCACGCACGAGTATTTCGTCTGTTTCCGCAGGTATTGTCCCTATTACAACGGTTACCATGGCAACGTCGCTGCCATTTTTTGTAATGCTTCGGCTCCAACGAGAGCCAGACAAGTGCTGCCTTCTGGTGCCGTTGGTGGAAGCAGGTCTTTCTTTACCCCACCGTTTCAGAAAAGCGTCACTACATACTAATGTACCCTGGGCTAGACAGAACTAGATAGCGGCAAATGACTATAGATGCTACAGCTTGTCATTTGGTGGGAGTCCCGCTTTAAATCTCTATAGAGCAGTGACACGACGTTGTATTATTGTATATAACTCTATGCTGGAGCCTTAATGGGTTAGCTGCAAGGGGCACTTCAGAGAGAAACAGAAGGGCGTCATATTGAAGCCGATGCTGTGAAGAGTGATTCTTGGACCTAAAACGCGCGATTTTTGTTGTTGGAGAAAACAACGTTATTTTAAGCCTAAGAAATCCGTTCTTCCGTTGTTTTCCCTCAATTTTTATGTAGTGCACCTTGTAGTTAGGCCCTCCAAAACCCATACTGGTGCCAATATGGCGGCAAATGCCACTGCTCTATAGATCAGCGTCATGTGACGTCATTTTGGCTACGAGATACAATTTGGTGGGCATAGCTACAAGGTGCACTAGATTAAAATGTAAGGGATAAAACGGCACTTCTAGTCAAGACAGTGCTTTGAGAGCGGCTTGCTTAAAAGAACGTTGTTTTCTCCAACAACAAAAATCATGCATTATAGGCTTAAGAAATTCAGTCTAATAGCATTGGCTTCAGTAAGACAACCTTTAAAGGGATATACCTCCCAGGGCCATTTTTCTCGATCCTCCACATCAAGTACGGCCCCAAAGGCCTATTTCCTTACCGTTAGTCTTTCCCTTGCTAACAATCCGTTTTAAAATATGGCGTCTAGGAGATTTTCTGTTGAATATTACTAACTTTATTTACGTTCGTCCCGAACATAAATGATGCATCGCGCGCCTACAATGACCTTGGAAGTTTTATCTGTGTGTGCGCAGTATTAATTTTAATCGTTTGCTAGTAATTACTATGAGATCAAAAATCTAGAAGGTTAATGCAGTAAAAATTAAAATTAATTATTCCAATAGATCGGAGCAAAATTCCGGAGCAAAATTATAAGACACTAGTCTAGAAAATTATAAATTGTGATTTTAAAATACACGAATCATTCCGGTGTTTGACGACACAATAAATGGGTTCACGCTGGCTGGACTATTAGGCGCAATGCCAACTGAGACAGTAGCTACGTTTTTCATTGCGAGGAACGAAGCTACCGTCTCAGTTGACCTTAGCAGTGGTAAATACACGGATGTGATCGTCGCGTGGGTGTTGTGAGGCAGGCTGGTTGTTGCTTTAAAATGCAACCAAATGCGACTCTGGGGAACCCTCTGAAAATGGCGGCCATATTGGAAAAGTGGTAACACGAAAACGTTTTTTTTTTGCAATTTCCACGAAAACGACTGCCTGTACGACATAAATGTATCAGCACAAACTTACAGATGATTAAATTCTATATAAAAAAAGTTGGTTATATAAGTCTGTAGAATGAACGGTTACAAAGTTATGACCGATTATATATAATCCAATTTGGCACCAGCTCGAAAAAATGTCTGCAAAACATATGTATTTTCCCTCATTTCCCCCAGAATGATGTGTTAAGTGTCTTTCCGTACATTTATTATATCAAGACTAGCGGAGTCTCTCGCTTCGCTCGCCCATTCCGCGTCGTCTCGCTCCCCTCCCCCTCCCCCGCGCGCGCCCCCCCCCCCCCATTTAATTTGCCGTTCGGTCGGTAGTGAGCTCATTCCGTGTCGTCTCGCTCCCCTCCTCCCTCTCCCCCCCGTCTCGCCCCCCCCCCATTTAATTTGCAGTTCGGTCGGTAGACAGTAGATGGCGCATTGCTGGCCGTTGCGTTCTGAGCGCAGCTACTATCTCAGCGGGCCTTGGCTGCTACTCTTATAATTTGCCGTTCCGTCGGTAGATGGCAGAGATGGCATCGTATGTCCTGCTCGCTGCTGCGCTGCAGATTGCTGCCCGCTGCTGCAGGTGGCCGCGTTGCGGATCTTGTGTAATTATATATATAGTTATTTAATCGCAATGAATACGTGTCACGGCAGTAACTAGTACGCAATGGTTTGGGCAGAATTCGCCCTGACATTGTCCTAATTGCGACCATTGTTTTAAACATGTAGGACGGTTTAGTGCCCAAATTGATGGAATTGTTCCCTTACTGTGAAAATCATGAAATTTGGTATGCATGCTCATGAAGGGAAAAAAATAGCTGCGTTCCAAGTCATTCCAAGTCCATTTTCGTTGGAATTTGCTTTTCGGACTAAATGTTTGGGTCAGCTCACTTTTTTACTGGACTAATTGGCGAACGGTTTTCAATCCAAAGTGTTACGTTTGAAACGCCACGAGCTTGATACAAGCCGAAATTATTTTGAAACGTTGCGGTTGTAACCCTTTCCGAAGGCGCACCGTGCACCTCTAGAAAATCGAGCAAGCACAACCCAGTGACCAGCACCCTCATCTCTAAACCAAGTGAATAGCAGCTCGCGTAATCCAAGGCTTCATTCATACGGCTTGACAAAAGAAATTCGACGCGACATCCGTTTAGCCTCCGATTCTGCCACAAGTTGCGCTGCGAACACGCCAAAAAACACTGCATTGACACTAAATTATTAACAGTTTAACAATAATGGCTCCAGGCTACGTATCTTTGTCCACTCAACATTAATACAAAGACTCCTTAGGTTTGATTTAATGAATTTCAACCAGAAGAACCACCAAGGTACGTATGTATTGTACTGTATATTGCGCTACGTTATTTTCTATTCTCGTTAAACATGTATTGGACGATCCTTTGACATAGCAATAAATCGTCCGAAGATTTAAAGTATAGTCACCGTTACCGTAAAATAATGTTCGTTTAGTGCTGAAACACCGGGAAATCTGATAATGAGAAGACTACCACGTTCTTGAGCGTCCCGCTAACACTAATCAATGCTAAGATGTGGCATAGTTCGTACTTCGTCGTAGTTCACCTCACAGCAGTTTTGACGGTATTAAACGATGTGGCTCGCAAGCTACGTGAAACCGAACGTTAAGCCTTTCTACACATAAGGAAGCTGTTGTATGTACTGCAGTATCGGTTTGATACGTGACTAGGTTGTACAACATCAAAGAAGAACGATAATATTGGTAGGACAAGAAGCACTACTAGGCCATTTTTCGCTTAACAAACTTAATTCCGGGTCAGGCCAAGGATTAAACGAAGGAGGCAGCCATGTTGCGGGAAGGAGACGGCAGTCTACAGTAAGGCCACGGCCATGTTGGTTTTAATGACGTCATATTCACCAAAAAAGAGCGAAGCCAGCATTGTCAGCCAATCAGAGAACTGCAAGCAAGCGCATCTATAAAATGAGACTGTTGGCTTGCTCGATAAACGGAAATTCATTAAAAAAACCTAATCTCTTTGCTTTTTTCTTCTGCTAACAACGTAAACAGAGAGATTTCATTTTTTAAAGCGCCATTTTGTGCAAATCCATTAGTCACTTGCTTCCTTACAGCACGCTGATTGGCTGTTGGGGCTACATGGGCAGAATTGGTGAATATGACGTCACACCACGGTCCCAATCAGTATATTTTTGCAAAACCGATACTACTGGTAGTTAGGAATGAACCATCTTCTCTATAGTCGCTCCATCTTTGGTACAACATGGCTGCCGTAAGCGCCACTTATTATGTTGTTCTGCGCTGTTGCCACTTTCTGTTGGTCGAAGGCGTTAGCTACCGCTCAAAAGAATGCCAACTGAGACTCTGCCACTTTTTTCCTTAAAACAGTTTCTGGCTACACGAACATTCTGGCTTATTTACATTTGACTTGGTTTTGATGCAAATAAAAATCTGTCACGTAAAATTACGTAAAATTAAAATTATTACTTTGAAATGCCACTAGTTCTCAAAAGGTGCTCCCCAAAAACGGTGCTCGACCTGCTGGCTGTACTGCCGAACATGCCTCTGTCGCTTAGCAATGTCTTCAGCAACGTTGCTTCATAAAAAGGGTTAAAGGGTTTAACGAGCGTTAACCACTCCTGGTCATCTGCCCGAAGCCCTAAGGCCCTATGTCTGCAACAGCCAGATTCACAGGCGGTCACCCGCCCAAGTATCAATCCAGCCCAATGCTGCTTAACTTCGGGGATCTGACGAGAACCGGTGTTTCCAGCACTGCAAGGCCGCAGACCTTGCTTCATGGTGGCTATATTGTCTACCCCCCTAATATTGTTGGTGACTGAAAGGGTAAATATATTGTTTGAATTTTATACTCGTGAATTCCATACTTGTGCTTTTCAACCTGCTTTTCAAAATTAAATGGTCTTGATTTTTCCTTAAATCTTCAAGTTTTAAACCGTAGGGTGCGAAGTCTTAAATTCTGAGGCCTACGGCCTCAAAACTGGGCGGCCGACATGACTGTGACTTATATACTTTTTCAATGGGGGCTTCGGGAAGCCAGTTTCCGCGATTGTTGCCACGATACTGAAACAATCCAGAATCAACTACACATCGAGATGACGCATGCTAAATCCAGAAATACGCTAACGTGTTGCCATCAAATAATTATCATGGGACAAACCTTCGGCGGAACCTAAACATAAGTATCCATTTCTAATGTTCCGTTTTTTCGAAAACAAAAATTGGTTGACAGTGGACACATAAAATGGAAGCGAAAAAAGCCAACAAATTAACTGAGCAAAAAAAACATTAGAGCTCGTATCCCCATACTCACAGCCCTGAAGGTACACGAATAAAAACGAACGCAACAAACTATTGAACTCCAATTCGCAAAACGTAAACCCACAAACACACACAAAATAAACGCTATAAACTGCAAAACGCTACAAAATTGAAAGATAAAAATGCATACACAAAATGAACACAAATTATAGTTCAAATTATAGTTCGTTGCGTTCGAGTGAACTCTAATCCGTTTTTATTCGTGTACCTTCAGGGCTGTGAGTATGGGGATACGAGCTCTAATGTTTTTTTTCTAAACGGCGAAGCCGTTTTTTGCTCAGTTAATAAATTGTATTGTTTGAATTTTATACTCGTGAATTCCATACTTGTGCTTTTCAACCTGCAGCGGTAACACCATTCAAACGTTTAAAATTTAGTAAAGCACAATTTTTCGAGACCAATTGGGTTCATCTCCAGCAAGTAAAAAACAAATTCAACTGTTAAACACGAGCGTTTTAATTACTAAGATGCAACAAACGGCATAATTCAACACTGCGTTTAAATTAATTAAAGTATTTAAGTATGTCATTTAATTTTAGGCAGTTAGTGTAATAAAACTATCCCATACCCGTCTGCTCCAAAAGGACTCAATGGATTTTGCACTAAGTCCAAGTTGTTTCCATTCTTGAAGTTACTGCGCTTAGTGCAAATCGTTTCCATTTTGAATGTATTGCCCTCATTAAAATCGTTTCCATACATCAAGCTATTGCACTCAGTTCAAATCGTGCTCATGCTTGAAGTATATAACACTCAGTTCAAATTGTGTCCATGCTTGAAATTATTGCCTTCGTACCTAGAGTTACTGCGCACATTCAAATCAGGCTTATACTTGAAGTTATTGCACTCAGTTCAAATCGGGTCCACGCTTGAAATTATTGCCTTCGTACCCATTATTAGAGTTATTGCACACATTCAAATCAAGTGTATACTTGAAGTTATTGCACTCAGTTCAAATTGTGTCCATGCTTGAGTTATTGCACACATTCAAATGAAGTCTATACTTGAAGTTATTGCACTCACTTCAAGTCCTGCCCTCAACACAGTTATTCGTAATTCTATAGCGTCGATTTGTTTATTTTACGCTGCATTGTTCACGTTACGACATACTAAGACTGTTTTGATTATTCTTGCTTAGACTTTTATTATATTATTCTTTCTCTTATGCTATAAACATCTTTAAATGTTTTGAATTTAGGTTTTATTTGCTTTTGAGTGAGACAAAGTCGGTCTCAGAACATTTCGTATTTTGTCCATGTAAATACTTAAATGTCATAACAGCTGGTTAAATAATGCCTTGAATTTTACTGGCTTTCAGGTTGAATCAATTTACCGTAACGAATTCCGTGGAGAAAAAAAATTATCAGTGTTTGATATACATTATCTCTACTTGGATAAGAACTTTTATCATCGCTTCCATCAAGGCGTGCCCAACAACAAAACACAGAATACATCTTGGCAGGAGCTACAAGTTTACAAGCAGAAGTAGCAAAACCATGAAACGGATGTTTGAAAAAATTGAAAATTATTCTGCTCCAGAGAGTGTTGCGTACGCAAATACCAAATCATTGACGCTTTTACAATGGTTTCTCATGATTTTGTCAATGGGTTTGATCCTGTTCTATGTGTTTTATATAACGGAAGGAGGTTATGACGTAAGTGATCAAATAGACAGTACAGTAAAAATACGAGTATACGGGGAAACGAAGACTAATTATAGTGAATCGGATTTTAAGAATTTCGTAACACCCGAACAAAGAAACATTTACAATGGAATATGGGATCCTGAATTCTACGTTACGGACATGGGAAATGATGAAGTGTTTATCATCACCAATTTTGTAGTCCAACCAAACCAAAGACGTGGTTTATGTGCTGATGATCCAGGATTCATACTGGAAGATCCAAGCTGTACCCTGAATCGATCAGCTTCAGGACAAGAATACAGCAACTGTACTGAAGAATACCAGCAAGAAAACTTCATCAACCATGGTCGATACACTGGAAATTGTGTCCAGTCCAGGTACAATAATTCGGATGGGAGTCCCATTTACACGTGCGAGGTTGAAACGTGGTGCCCAGTTATAACCCGAACTGACTTTCCGCTCAAGAATGACGTGGCACTTCTGGGTGATGTGGTCAATTCTACAATAATCATATCAAGCAGTGTGAGATTTCCAAAGTTCCAAAATGCGGAGTGGAGTAGTCATGCAAGGGACATTTCGAAATGCATGAAGAATGACACAACGTGTCCAATGCACGATTTGAAAGAAATCATACGACGGGCAACTCCCGAGTCAGAGGACACGATATTGACAAAAGGCGCTAGCTTAACCGTACATATCAACTGGGAATGTAAGGTGGGCCATGATTGCTTACCAAAATACGATTATCTGGACGTGCCAAACTCGTACCCTAATAACGTAACATACAAAATGTTTGCTGTTTGGAAGGATAGTACGGAGCGGACGTTATACAAAGCCTACGGTTTGAAATTACGAGTAGCTGTAACGGGACATGCAAAACAACTGCAAATGAAGGTGGTCATCAGCAAAGTCCTCATGTACACTGGGAATTTACTGATTGTGGGATTTCTTGTGTCGATGATTGTATCATTTGCATATCCCCAAAGAAAGAAAACTAACCACAACGAATTTGAAGAGGAAAAGGTTGTTAGAAAACCAAACGCTACAGTTGAGAAATTCATTGAACGTTTTAAAATTCGCCCAGTGTGTTTTGTTGTTGTTGTTAGCATTGGCGCTGTTGGTGCTTTTGCACTTTTAGTAGTGGGTATTTCCATCATGGATACGCGGGAAAGGTTGGCGGTAATATTGATAAGCTCAGGAGGTTGTATTATGGCTGTTGGGTTAATCTGTGCTTGTTTAGCTTGTTGCTGCATGAAAGGTGAGACTAGGGAGGATTACGAAGAATTAACTGACTCAGTAATTATTAGTCCTTCATAATGTACAGTGGATAGGGATTTAAACTAGGAACAAAGTAACTCATTGTAATAGTTTACTCATCATCAGGATTGCACTGTTCTGTCGGAAGAAACAGAGTTGTACTGTTTTAAGATGTTGTCCCCTCACAGGACAGATTACGGCAGTCAACTTGGAAAACTTTGGAAATTTACTGCGTCAATCGAACCGGAATTGATAAAGAATTAAAAAAAAAACTCTTGTATTCCATATCATAACAGTGTGGCAGATGTATGTTGTGGTGCATGTATGCTCTAGGAATTAGTTCTAGGGTCAAGCATACTTCTGTACGAAAATCTACGCATTTTGTGCAAGATGTGTCAAGAAGTACACCAGTACATAAGTCGTGTACAGGTGAGTTGGCAGACCATGTCGACAGAAGGTGTGTTTTTAAACATTTACACTAACTAACAAACATTTATATATTGACGAACAGTTATACATATTGACCAACGTTTATATACATATATTGACCAGCTTTTATACAATTATATCTACAACATTTCTATGTATATTTCGATATACATGTATGCAAATGCATCTCTTGGCATTTCAAGAACCATACTAGTGTTCTGCTTACCAAGTGTCATCATCTGAGCTCATTGTCAGAAACTCACTATTACTTCAATCCGTCTATGGTATATTATCGGAAATCAATGAATTCACGGTTTTTGCAAAGTTGGCTTTAGTGAGGCCAAACAATTTAGAATTTGTTGAAATTGGCAGTCTTGGCACCCTGACTGTCTTCCAATAAAATGTGTCACCTGCTTCCAGGGTTAAATCACGTTGATTTCCCGGTAATTGGTGACAGGAGTGGCGCTGATAAAATTTTGCACCGCTCAGATAAAATAAGTTATGCACCTGAAATGGTTGTAATTTGGCATTCAGTTCACAATTGATTGGAAATAGTGCCCTTTATGGTATGACTATTATTGTAGAGTACAATTATCATTTGTACTTAATGACATTGGACTAACAGGCAGCGCGTTCCTAAATTCATAAAAATAGCATTCAGTTAATACTAATTTACGAACTTGGGGACGCGCTGGCTGTGATCCAAAAATTGTCTCCCTTTTGTTAGTAACATCGTTAAAGCCAAAAATAATACATCATTACTGTTCATACTGCTGATGCGCCCCTTATTGTTAATGATTGTGTTTTAATTGTAACCAATTGCATGCAGTCTTAAGAAAATATGCATAAAAACAGTGAAATATGCATAAAAAATTCATAAATATCCATAAAATGCTGAAATACGGATATACAGGGTAAGCACAAAATAATGACCACATTACAAAATGTAATTAAAAACTAACTAGAAACGATATTGGAGCGCGGTTGGTTTTGTTAAAAAGATGCACTCAAATAGTTTATGGCGCAGTTGTCAAAGCAGTCTGACCAGCATGCGCTGCGTGTGACGTCATATCCGCAAAATGGCGTCTATACAGCAAAAAGCGATGTGCATTGTATGGCCCTTGGCGCCACGTTCCCTAGACATTGCTCCCCTCGTTTGTTTTTTCCTATGGGGATACGTGAAGGACCTTATTTTCAAAACCAAAGTGATTGACATTGATAAATTGCATGACAGACTTACCAATGCCATTGACGCCGTCACTGCCGCCATGTTTCAAAACACATGGCGTGAGGAAGGATCCCGTTTGGACATTTTGCGTGCAACTAACGGTGCCCACGTTGAAGAGTATTGGTGGCAAAACTAATCATTGGCTGTACAACTATTTGAGAGTATCTTTTTACCAAAACAAACCGCACTCCGATATCGTTTATAGTTTGTTTTTAATAAAGTTTGTAATGTGGTCATTATTTTGTGCTCACCCTGTATACGCATAAAAATGCTTAAATATGCATAAATATGAATAAAAATGCTTAAATATGAATAAATTAGCATAAAAATGCTTGGCAAACCTTAGATTTTCGTAAAACCAGCAGAGGACGTGTACATTTGAAAAGAAGCTTCATTAATTGGTTTGTAGCAGGGTTACAGGAAAAAAACCCCGAAACAACGGGCAAGCGGACGTTCAAGTATTACGTCATCAGGTAGGAGGGAGGGGTTCGCCTACTGGTGACGATTGATGACAAGGGGGATGTGAGATGGTCAGTGGATGGCGTAAGTGAGCACCTTTATCCCAGTAAAAGGGGTGAAAATATGCAATAGAAAAAAAATATAGTTCCTCAGAAAAGCTCTGGATATACAGGGAAAACGCCCATTCTTAGGTAGGGGGTAAAGTTACAAATGACGTAATACTGGAGGGGTAAGGGTACTTGAGCAATTGATGACGATTGATGACGACGGGGGGGAGGGGGGGGGGTTGAAATGGGCTAATTTCTTGATGATGATATACTTGAACGCCCCCGAACTAGGCACAAGTTTGGTAGGAAAAACCGCACATAAAAATAAATGGTTAAGTTTAGATTTTTGTAAAACCAGTAGTGAAGATGTAGTAGGCATGATGTCGAACGTGTAGAGTATGCAGTTACTTCGAAACAAGAAAGGCATATCCCTTTAGACAAAACAAAGCTGTAGCTGGGCACTGAGAAAAATAAGCTGCAACGAAAACAAAAACTACAAAAGAAGTGATATCAGAACCTACAAGAAAAAGCAAATAAATGGCGTGTTTGTTTGCTTTTGCTACAAGGGTAAAGAAACCGCCAAATTTTAACCACTCAACGTAGCGATATCGTTGCAAAAATGGCTGCCACCAAACTTTCTATAAGGTGTACCAAGCATGACCCACGTACTGATCAAAACAGGTGTTCACCTTAGAAAATTTTATGTAGCACTGTAGCACTGACTTCATATAATATAATAAAGATAAGTTGAAGCTTAACTCACGGTTTTCTGAATTTATTTTTAGAATTGTGGCACCGAAAAGAACAGACACTACCACATCACGGAACGCTTTAATGCAAATAAATGCAACCCCCCCCCCCCCCCCACCCCGCACACCTCTCCCGTGGTTTCTATAGATGGTTGAGTCATTTGTGTGTTTAGCCCCATCCTCACGTCGTTCCCTCCTCCCAGTTCCCCACATTAACTTAATTCGGAGAGCTAGGTTTGTTGGCTCACATATAGGTGACTGTCTGAGTCGTAATTTGGGCGATATATGTATAGGCAAGTAACGACAGACTTGTTAATCGGTTCCTCACCCGTTGCTTTAATTAAATCTTCCTACATATTAATAAATAATAACTAATAATAACTCCTAATTGGAATCAATCGTATTGGGTGAGAGTAAGGATTCTGTGTTTTCATTTTTAGTTACAAAATGTACACTTAGATGGCATTGTTTGCAATCTTCCTTATTTTTCACCAAAATCAATCGGTAACTTCCCAGTAAACATTAACCACCAAAAACCAAAACTGGTATAAGAGAAGCCACCAAGTTTCCAAAAGGGTCGGCCTTTGAACGTAGACATATCATTCAACCAGGGAAAGGCCACCAAGGTTAATCCTATTAGCAAAATTAATCGCACCGACTAATAGTTCGAAAGTTGAATGAAAACTTAAAGATTGCTACCGCGAGTTCTAGTTTCATTTAAAGGGCAATTACATCCATTTTGACATGCATGTTTGACTTTTGGATCACTTACACAA
>JAHWFP010150500.1:4424-22822 GCA_023313725.1 Lithobius niger | reverse complement strand
CGTCCAATTTTACCACTAGTTCGCTCTTTAAACCGCAGCACACCCGTTCTAATTCGGTTAAATGGACGTGATTAGGCTTAGACTAATTCCAACAAGGGTAATTAAAATGATGTATACCAATTTGGAGCTAAGCTACGATAGTTTTACTACAGTGTAACGCTGTGCATTTTGCGCTATTTTACCACAAGATCCATCTTTAAACTTCCGTAGCTTAGCTTCTATTTAATATAAATCGTTTTAATTGCCCTTGTTGTAAATATACATCTTCATCTTTGATATAAGCCTAATCATGTCCATTTATCCGAATTAGGACGGGTGGTGCAGCTGTTTAAAAATGGAACATGTGGTAAAATAGAGCGAAAAGCACAGTGCTGCAACATAGGTAAACTGAAGCTTAGCGTGTAATTAATATAAATCGTTTGAATTACCCTTGTTGGAAATATACATCTTCATCTTTCATCTAAGTCTAATTACGTCCATTTATTCGACTTAGAACGGGTACTGCAGCTGTTTAAAGATGGAACATGTGGTAAAACAGAGAGAAAAACCACAGTGCTACAACGTGTGTAAACTGCCGTAGCTTAGCTCCTAATTAATACAAATCACTTAATTACCCTTGTTGGAAAATATACATCTTCATCTTTCATGTAAGCTTAATCACGTCCATTTATCTAAATTAGAAAGGGTACTGCAGCTGTTTAAAGTCAGGAATTGTATATGTAACTTGCCTTACCGGCTTAAAGTAACTTAAATAACGAATTTCGGCAAGGAGGATTAATTTTACCAAAAATATGAATAGTACCTTTTTTGAAGGAAATATTATTTTAAACTTAATTGGTAACCCGTTAATTTTCAATCGGATGAACGGTTTAGACGCTAAAAGCAAAAAATCCTTTTTCGTCGCCATTTTTGGACGCCATCTTGAATTCCCCAAGGGTGCCAAGGTGGTATCATTATGTTTGGAGTACGGATATCTTGTAGAACATCTGCGCGCAAAAACGTTTTGTGCAGACTATTCTTTTGGGTCTTTATGCTGGCTGCCGGACTACTGTCGCCGCCTCTGGGTGACTAATCTACTCTGGGCGACCCTTGAACTAGCTGTTTTGAACGGTAGGTCAGTAGTGTAGGGTACTAATTTAGCACCTTAGTATGGAGTTGTGTACGGTTCCTAATAGAAAACAATACTAAACTTCGGTACACAAACCTCTTTCGTAACTAATTCAGTGCTATTTGAGATTTCAGTCTGTAACAGTTCCAATGCAATTCGTGTTTGAAGATTTCAAATTTTCTCCGTAACAGATTTCAATGCTGAGGGGGAACCTAGCATGACGTTGTTGTGTGCAGATTAGTATTAGAGTATGGAGATGTTGTGCGCGCGATAGCATGGGCTAACTCTTCCTAATGCTAGAAGATTTCAATGCATGACGTTGTTGTGTGCAGATTAGTATTGGAGTATGGAGTTGTTGTGCGCGCGCTACCATGGGGGATGACCCAATGCTTCAAGATTTCAATGCATGACGCTGTTGTGTGCAGATTAGTATTGGAGTATGGAGTTGTTGTGCGCGGGGCTAGCATGGCCTAACTCTTCCCAACGTTATTACATTTAGTATGACCATGCTATGCGTGCGATAGCATTGTCGTCATCTTCGTCTGTACTTTGGGGGCTGAAAGAGAAAAACCTTTAGTTCTGCCTTCATCCTGAAAGAGAAAGCTTTTGACGGTTCATTTGCTCGATAGTTAGTAACACTTTCAATGTTAAAATACTTTCAACACTTTGAAGTCCTGAAAGAGAAAGCTTTTGACGGTTCATTTGAGCGATAGTTATGTTTTGTTTGCAATATTATGTTTGGTGATCGTGATATAAGGGTTTTTTGATACCGGTTTGGACGGTGGTTACCTCTATGGGAGTTTGTTTTTGAGAATGGTATTATGGAGGTTTTAGAAGCCGACGGGAAGGTTTTGCAGGAAGGTTTTTGCATGTTTGGTGATCGTGATATAAGGGGGTTTTCTTACCCCCCCCCCATTTTAGCGGCGGTCACCTACTATTCTCTATGGGAGAGTTTGACAGTTTGTTTTCGAGAATGGCATTATGACGAAAAAGTCTCTTTGGTCGAAGGGTCTTCGCACGAAATAGGTATAGAGCGAGGGGGAGAGTTAGTTCTCCTTTTTTTATCACAGGTTTCTACCAAAGGTAGATCTGCGGAGAAGGGAAACCTCTTTTGGAGATAACCCTCTCAACGCGCGCGCGCGAAAAGGACGTTGGCTCAGAGTTCCCAGGTTCCTAGTCGAACCACACTTTTCTCCGCTCTTCCTACGGGAGGACCGTGTAGGATTGAGGAAGATGACAGTGTCCTTACGTGGTTCTTTGTTTTTTTTTTTTCATATTTTATTACAAACTGTATGTAAGTTGGAGTTTTATATCCTCCAACAAAAAACATACAGCTGGAGTAAGGCCCCAGAACTAGGACAAAAAGCTGGAGTGAGGCTCCAGAACTATAAGTCATTATACAATATTATGGGTACAAAAGCTGGAGTGAGGCTCCAGAACTAAACCCGTTACACAATAACTAAAAAAAAACTCGTCACAAAAGCTGGAAGTTAGGCTCCAGAACTGAATAGTCGTTATATAATATTACGCTTTACCCGTCACAAAAGCTGGAGTAATGCTCCAGAAACTAGATTACGGTTATATAATGGTAAAGAAAAAAAAGACTTCCCCGACTAACACTTCTCTCTCTCTCTTCCCCCAGCGAGTAAGGCTTTACACGTCTGTTGGCAGTTGGCGTCGACGAAAGGCTCAGTCGTGTTCAATTTGAAATGTTTCTTTACGAATCTAACGACTCGTCGGTCATTAGCGTCTTTCATCATGCGATTCAACTTATCTAGAACGCGGTTCATGGACAGTCCGTTCGCCTTATGGTATAGAAAGTAGAGACAATACTGTCCGCATACGACGCTGCAAGGCCCCTGCAAGCTCGTGAGGTTGTAACGTTTGAACATAGAGTTTTTCTTGAGAAAACGCAAAATGTGAATGTTTCGTGGTTTTAACCCGTAACTGTCGAAATAGTCCACGCTCGCTGTCCTTCTGTCGAAATAGACGGCGACCCAGTGACTGCCAGGTTTCGTCGCAGGGTCCAGATTGATGATGTAAGCTTCTCGGGTGGGTGTCTCGGGCAACTGGTCGGAAGCGTACACACCGCCGAAACGAGGGCCGAGCTTGCTGTGTCGTCTGGCCGCACTTCTCAGTTCGTGCGTCTGCATGGTTTTTCTCTCAGTGTTCGTACAGCACGTTCTTGGACTGGTCAATCTCGAGAACGGTTTGATGGACCATGTACATCACCAGGTTGACGGTTTCGACGAGCGCTTGCTTGAACGTCACGTCGACTCTGAGAGCTCCCTGCTTAATAAGGTTGTGGTGGCACTGTCCCTGGCTTTTGTCGGCGGTCAAGTCGAAGGCGTACAGACAATTGCCCAGAGGATAGTCGGCGTATGGGAGACGAGGCGCCGAGTCGGAAGTGAGTTTGTCGAGTGCCTGGAAGAGGGAATAATAGTTTCTCACGTACAAGTCGTCGGTATAATCGGGTTTGTAGGGAATGGCCGGAATCGTTCTTCCATCCACTTGCAAGGTGAGGTAGTTGACGTTATAGTGGTGGAAATTAAACGGGTTTGCGCCGTAAGCACCGTTGAAAGCATTGTTCGAGACAAAACCCAGCAGGCAGAACGAGGGTAGGTTTCCGAGCACGACGTTGTCGAGATTGCCTTGTCTCGATCCGGCCGGAATGGTGAAAGTCTTAACCTCCACTCGGCGGATGGGGTACTTGACGGTATTGGTCTTGAGGGCCTCAGCGAAGCCGATGAGTACCGAGGGCGATGGTACGACTCGTCGAACGTAGAGGACGGCACTCGTGATGTTGACGCGATAGTCGGCCCCAACTTCCGTACTCATCAGGCAGAAGGCATCCTTGCTTCTGGTGAGTTTCAGCCTCAGGTCGACGTTGTTGAGTAGCAGTCGATCCTGTTGGAAGAGGTCGCAATGGGGCCTGCCGTAGAGATCGACCACCTTGCTGGTTTTGACTCGCCCGTTGCGGTATTTGAAACCGAGGTTCTTCCCAGCGTCCGAGATGTCGGCCTCGTCGAAAGATCCGGGGGTGTCCTTCTTCCACAGCTGGCTCGAAAGATGACTATTTTCACCGTCACCACCATAAGTCAACAGAGTCTCGAGGTAGCTACGGTAGGCGTACCCGTTGTCGGAATTGGATATTTGTTTGCCACTCACTTCGCAATCGCACTGGGAAAATAGAGAGTGTAGGAGTAGATTCACGGGAGCTACGGCATTAGCAGCGGTCAATGCCGTCGATGTCCCCTTGACAACCTTACATCGGATGTGGAGATAAGACTGGCTCAGGTCCAGCAGGCAGTCGGCGGCACCGGGCACTACGAACTCGATGGGAGCGCTATCACTTAGAGTGGCTAGAGGATGGTAGGCCACCAAGGTATCGTCGTTCACGGTAACCTGCACCGGAGGTACGGAGAACAGTTCCAATTCTTCTTTGGTGCAGGGCACCGAATCTCTGTCCGGCTTCATCAACATGAAGACCTCTGAATGAAAGATTTTCGATGCGGAGGGTCTTTATCTAGTCGAAAAAGTCCGCCTTACTTCTCGGAAGACGACGGTGTGAAGGGGCTTTGCGATGCCGTACGAGAGCAACTAGACCACGCCGACGTTTCCCTCCCGACTGGCCTTTCTTTCGACGACAACACTTCTTCCTCTTTCGACCTGTTCCAGACTGCCCTCCCGTCGCCACCGCAACAGCGTCTCGTTTAGCCGCGTCCCACCTATTTCTAGCGGCTTCCTTAAAGGAGGTCCCTCCCTGAACGTCGTCCAAAAGTTTGAAGCCACTTCTCAACGCGTACCTACCTACTCCGAAAAGAGCGTTTTTAATAAAAGGAAGAGCCGACCTGAACACACCACCCAGGAAATCCCCGAAACCCGATCCACGCTGTATGCGCCCGCCAGAAAAGTAAGGGGCCCCACCTATCTGGTTTCTCGAACAATAGTGCCCGATGCATACCCGAGGGTCCAATCCTACGTAGGGGGTCCGCATTTTTGCCTCACGTCCGATCGGTCGCCCCTTCTGGGAATAAATGATGGTCGGGACCTAACGACGACTCATGAAATAGGTAAAAGCAAGTTGAAAGGTTTCTTTTTAGCTGTCGGGTAGTGTTTTTTGAGAAGGGACTTGATCCCGCTTACGAAAAACCCACCCCGTTGCCTCTTAGTCCTCGTTCTCCTTTTAACCCTCCTCTTAACTCCTCTCCTCTTTTTACGAGGCATGCCGATCAGGGACGTCTTCTAAAGTGCAACGTTACGCTAACCTCCCCCGACCTGAATGGTACTTTTTCTCCCAGATCCGTCATTAAATACACTCTTACCGTTTCGAAATCGCGCCTAGCGAGAGGTCGGTAGTAAGGTTTGGTGAAAATCTCGTGCGTTTTACTCCCCCCATCTATTCTAACTACTCGAAGCAGAGGAGCCAGAACATCTCCCACTACGGTCTCGTTCACGATATCGCTGTATACAAAAATACTATTCAGAACTTCTTTCAAACCGAGTCCGGCCGTACCCACTTTGAAAGATGTAATACATTTGTCGGGTCCGTCTGGAGGAAAACCGAGGATCTTGGTCAGTTTTTCGTCGATCAAGAGCCCCATTATTTCCACGGAAGTGTTATTCTTGTCGGGGGACAACACTTGGATGGGCATGATGACGGTAGCCACGTTCGTTCCCGGGTTGTAATCAAAATGAGGGTACTGTTCGACATCGATCCTATCTCGCATAAGTTGGTTCAGTTTGGCCACGAGCTCCTCTCCTCTACTGTAATACCCTTTGGGTAGATAGCCGGTCACGGTCGAGAGATGAGAAATGTAGGACAACCACCAACTCCCATCGTTGAATTGATTGTTGATAAACTCTATGGGCACGGGTCCTCCCCCCTTCTTAGGATGGTCTCCCATGAGGATGTCGTAATAACTCTCTTTGAACACGTTGTCTTTTCTCTCCCATCCTAGAAACACGGACAGGTTGTAAGAGAGGCACAGTCTGGCCCCCGTATGGAGTTTGTTGACGATGGTGACGAGACGAGTGCTCTCGTCGTATCGGAACTGGATGACCGACTGCGCGAGCGTCTTGACTACCCAGTAGTTGAGAAACTTTATAACATTTTGCATCTTGTAATTCATCAGGTCTACCCCCACGATATTGACGTCCTGCGGCAACCTCCTATTCCCAACCTCCAATTTCGCGATCTCGTCAACGTCGGCGGCGGCGGCCGCCGCCGCTTCGGTTTCCGCGAAGGCGTCGATATCGAACCTGGGAAACTTGACGTAGGTGCGCGTCCCTAGCTGGAATTTCAGTTCGATCGAATCCATCACATTGCTCCAGTTCCTAGTAAATTGCACCTCGGCGAGGCCCACGTCCCAGTCACCCGCCAGGCTCACTCTCTGAGCCAGCTTGGTAGTGTAGTCGTTCAGGGCGTTATTGGGAAACAAGGTCCAGACTGGCATTCTCCGGCAGAGTCATGTAGAAAGAATCTCCCTCCATCTTACAGTTTCTTCAAATCTCTGGCGGTGATCCAACGGTTGTGGGAGGCGTCGTAACCCTCGAATTGAACGTAGTACTTTTTCTTACGTCCTTTCCCCCTCGTTTTCAGGACCTTGTCTACCCGATGGTAGTCCACGCCTTCGTTTTTAACCACTTTCTGAAGCTCGTGGAGGTAGAATCGTCCTTTGATGATTTCCCCCTCGTAGTCTTTCAGTCTCGCCGTAACCTGCCCCAATCCTCCTTTAGGTACCAGGACGTGGGTTACGAAAAATATCTCTCTGGACCACATGGCTCGGTAAGCTTTGTCGAACTTGCCCTTCGCGATGGATATTCTGACTTTGTCTCCCACGGCCAGAGGGACTCTTTTCTTGACGCCGCCACTCTTCCTAGCCATGGCATGACCCAACTTCTTCAAGTCGGCGCCGTAGATCTTGCGCCACATCCGCTTGTGGTTTTTGTGAGTGACGTCGTTGGGGGCCATTTTCGTTCTGGAGTGCACGCTCTTGTTGTAGGTGTCCACGATTTTTGAATCACGGGCACGTACTCCAGGGTCCCCTTGGCGGTAAAGTGTTTGTGTAAGAGACTCTTCAAAACGCGCTGAAAACGCTCAATTTTCGACGACTTGACGTCTTCGTTCTCGGTGGTGTAGAACTCGATACCGAGGTCCTCGAAGAGATCCTGAACCCCTCGTGCTCGAAATTCTACGCCCTTGTCCGAAGTGAGAAAACTAGGGGTAAAAGGCATGCGCTCAAACATCTTCTCGAAAGCACCGACCATTTCGGCCGCCGACTTTGTCTTCAACATTTCCAGCCAGACCTTGCGACTGAACCCGTCCATGCAGGTGAGAATGTACCTGTACGGCTCGTTGTAACGTTTCAGGCTGATCATGTCACTGAGGTCGCATTCCATGTGACTACCCACTCCTCCCGTAATGATCTTGTTCCTGGGGAATCTGTACCTGACCGCTTTGTGGATGGTGTGTGCATCCTGACGCTCCAACCACTCCTTGATGCGATCGAGATCGTATTTCTTTCCGTCCTTCTTGGCTCTGGCCAACAGTTTGGACGCCGTACCGTAACTGGTGGCTTCGCCCAGATCGTCATAGTAGATCTTGTTCAGGTATTGCTCCATAGCTTCCAGTCTTGGGGATGTTTGGCCCTGCTACTCCTACGCAGTACGGGTGTGGAATAGACGGGTGTCCTTTTTTTCTTCTCTTCCTTCTTGACCGGCGTTACGGGAGAGAGCCCGGACGGTGACAGAATAGGAGGAGAGAGGCTACCAGACGTCCCACTCAGCAAGCCGGTAGTCGAAGCGGCGGTTGCGGCTGTTGTAGGAGTAGTAGTAGTAGTAGTAGTGGCGGTGGTGGTGGCCACCGCCGCCGCCGGGACGGCCGACTTGATTCTAAACTGTTGCACGAAAGCGTCCTTCTCTTGCTCCAATTGTCCTATGAACTTCGCCTTGTAGTCGAGGGGAAGACTGTCGTTTTTCAGGATGGCGTCGATCTGAGCTTGTATGGCGACCAGTTTACCGTAGAGAGCTCCTTCGGGCTGGTATTGAAACCCGTGAGGCTGAGCGGCCAACGCCAGTGTGGCGATCTCCATCGGCGGGCGACTCATTTTATATTCGTCTTCGGGCAGGAGCACCATCCTCCGTAGCAGACTCATTTTCTTTCTTTCCTCCTCCTCTTAGGACTTGTTGAACAATCCCCCCAAGAGGGATAATGCCGCTGGGACGAGGAATTGGATGAACCCTCCCGATTGTACCAGAGCCCTCTTTCTAGCTTTAAACGACGCTTTCTTGGAGCCGATGAGTCTGCTCTGTTTCTTGTATCTTTTCAACTTGGTCCTGGCTGTCGTACTGACGGGGAGTCGATTGTTGAGGAGGTTCAAGGCAATTTCGGACAGGCAATCGATTTGAAACTTGTCGGCGTTTTTCAGTAAAGCCGCTCGCTGTCGTTTGTTGAGATGAGTTATAGACTGGCCGCTTTTACTCCCGCTATTTCTTTTTTGAGTTCGTTAGTAGAGACAGTGCAGGGGCAAGGATCGAGATTTTTTACCGAGATTCGAGAGAAAAGAACTTCATACCGGTTACTCCTCACTGCTGCCTGACCGTTCCAGTTGTTCCCCCAACACCTCTCTTCACTTTTCTTTAAAATTTTGATTGGGATGACGCCAATGTGGAGAATGATTATTGTCATAATGATAATATGTTTGGCAGTCATAATTTTACTGGGAGCCCTCGTCTTCTGGCTATTGACCACCCCCCTCCTCCCCCTCAACCCTTCCAACAGCAATGGTGAGGAACGCTACATTGTGGATGGAGAGGAGTGACTTGCCGTCCCTCCAACTCACGACAGGGACAGCCTCGAGTATGTCAACTTTCTACGAAGCGCCCCCCCCCCCTCCCCTCCATCGCCAATAACAGCCTCAACTGCCATTACTTCTCCTCCTCTCCAAACATCAACAAGATCTACTGTCATTCTTCTTCCACGAACGTCAGCGAGGACTGCTATCATCGCTACTACTACTACTAAGCCTTCCACCATTCCGCCTTCAACCACCCTTTTGCCCACTTCGCCACCACCGACGTTTCCCTTCCTTCACGCTACAATTTCAATAGTAACAACAGTACAAAAAAAACATTTTAAAAGAAAAAAGAGAATGATAATAAGAGAAAAAAATAGATACGAAAAATCTAGCCGAACCACGTTAGCAATAGAAGTGGGGGGGGGGGGGGAATGGAATGAAAAGAGAGAGAGGTAAAAGAAACGAAGTAGCGTCGATGTGGCTTAGTATCGTCAAGGGAACGAGATGAAATTTTCTTTGACCGTAAAACGTTTCGTAACAACAAATAGCCTTGTAATATTTGGTTTGTGTCGTAGTAAGTATATGATCGTTTCTTCTCACAATCTTACGAGGCTCCGTTATGACAACCTTCTGGCCCTTCTCCAAATCTTAAACCATTCTGAAGAGTAGCTCAGCCAGAACCCATTGCTCGCAAACTTTGTATCGTCTTTTTTCGCAGTGATGGGATGTGTTTCGGGCGGCTTGATATGTCAAAGAACAAATCTTACACTTGTGTAGAGATCTACAAACGGATGCGTTTTTAAGGGGCTGGATGGAAAAATGTCTGTTGAAACAGTCGCTATTGCGAAAAAGTCGGTTGCAAATAGGCCATTGGATCCACTGTTTGAGGAAGGAACGGTATTTGGGACTGTAACAACTGAAGTACTTAAACTGTTTACAACTGTGACGGTTTTTGTAACTGTAAGGACGCACGCATACGTGGCAAAAGAAACGACTACCAAACAAGAACCTAGGTTTAAGGACTCCGACATAGCGAGAATTGTGTAGAAACAGATATATTCTTTTCCGACCCTGGTGACCCTTCGTATACAATTTGATACTTAGTTCCTACCCTTTCGAATACCGAGATCTGAAAACCGAGAGTTGACAAATAGTTTTGAAATTCATTCAAATCTACTAAACTGTACCCGTCAGGGCGAAGCGCTACTGACGCGGCTTCGTGGAGTTGTATCCCAAGTTGTTTTTGGAGTTGGGAGGAGTTTCGCAGTTTCTTGTACAAAGGCTGATCATCCCAGTGAACCATACAGACCACCAAACTGCGAGATAGGTAGAGATTGTCTTCATCATTCTTGATATAAATGATGGAAGAGTGGGAACCCGATTCCAACCAAAGGGAGACGTTCGTACGTGCCTGTTTTTTTCTTGGGAAACGTTCCAGAACCATCCGATGCATCGATAACTGTTACTTTAAGCTCCCATTTTGAGAAAATGTCTAAACTTTTTCCTGACTGGTTCAATTTCAACAGTAATGATAATAAATTCTCAATTAAAAAATGTTGCTTTTTAATAAATGGAAGAAAAAGACAATTTTCAAATCCGGCTCCGCAGAGAGTCACGCCCACCAAATCGTGAAGGCGAGTGAAAGCTAAAATTTGGGCGAAAATTTGGTCGAATACAATGTCGATGTACTGTACTGGGTCGAGTTTATTTTGCGATAGATAGTGGGCAGTTACTGGCTTAATTTTCACTTCGTAAACTGAAGATGTTGTTTTGAATTTTTTATTTATTTTTGCTCTACTTTTTACGACGCTAAACATGTCTGACTCCTTGCACGAGCCCTCCCCTCCCCCATCCCTCTCCCCCCTCCCATCCCCCTCCCCGCCCCATTGTTGATGCGGTGGCGAGAAGGCTGCTGAGAAAGGAAAAAAATAGAAAAAAGGAAGAAAAATTATAACTGTTTTGCACTCTAGGCTATAAAACACTTTCGTGAGTGGTGATTTAATGCTTACGTCTGTTAAGAAGGTTGTTGCCACTGGTAGAATGTACTGCTTCTTGGTCCTGTTGATATTTTGTACTTTTTTCTCGATTTTATTTCCTTCCACCGTTTCAATGCCACTCAGTGGAGGGAATTCTGCGCAAAACTTAGTTTTTTTTGTTTGTTTCGATGTAAAGGCTTCCTTCCGCTTTTGTGAAGTAACTGAGGTGGTAGAGAATGCGGGAGAATGGACGTGCGTTGACTTCGTATCAGAGTCAGAAACACCACTCATTGTGTTTATTATTATGCGGTGGAGAGCAGCGATTGTATCACTTACTGCCGGCAGTAAATAATAGAAGTGTAGAAAATCCAATTCAGTGAGAACAATTGCATTGTCTCTAGCCCTCAAAGAAATAATATCTTCGCTCAACTAATTTACAATGCAACTCCCCAGCCTTCAAACAAGGGCGGATCCAAGGGAGGGGCCGAGGGGGCTGCGGCCCCCTCCAAGACAAATAAACTCGGAAAAAATGTCGAAATTGTTGGGGGAAAAGTACTAAATTCCGACAAAAATGAACGAAAAAGGAGAAAAACCATCCTGCGGCCCCCTCCAAGGATTCGTTCTGGATCCGCCCTTGCCTTCAAATCTTGTGCTGTCCGGCCTCGCGATCGTATATTTTATTTATAAGTGACATCCATTCCTGTTGAGTAATCGTTACATTTTTGGACGGCTTGCCTATAACGATTTTTATGCCAGTTGCGTCAGGTGTTACACGTAGCGTATTCAGACCTGAGAGTGCAAAACAATTGGTAGCCATTAAGCTGCGAAAGGAGAGAGAGAAAATAAATGCATTTTAAACTTGGGAAGTGTTGAGTTTGCCAACAATTTCGTTAAGACTCTCCGTAATAGAATGCTGATAGTTTAACAAGCCAGCAAGTTGGGCCTGATCAAGTACTATATTTCTACCGTCATCGCGGCAAAAAATCACCGTGGTTTTGTAAAAATTTGAGTGACGATTCAAAATAAGATTAAGTCGTTTTCCAAACGACCACGACTTTGTGAACGCTTTATTACTTTCTTTGTTTAAGAAAATGCCGTTCAACGCATCTCTTTGCTGAATAAAGGATTCCCAAGCAATTGTATCGAAAGTAATGCCTATTTTCGATGGACTTAATTCGCTACATGGTACAATCATTTTCCGGACGTGAATATATGGCTTATTCATGAATGATGAAGCCTGAGCGAACACGTCATTGCCTAAATAAATAATGCGTTGTTTTACATCAACCTTTGGGTTTACGCTCGGCATTAGCTGCTTTACATCTGCCATTGAGTTTGGTGAGAGGTGATATTTTCTATTAAAAAGAGGGAAAAAGTTAAAAACTTCAATAACATTATGAGTGCTAAGACCTAATACTTCACGTTCATTTAACATTACATGCTAAAAAATCTCTTAATTATTGTGAGAAAAGGAAAAACGAGGGCTCTACAGACTTGCTTATTTTAAAATATAGCAAGAAACGGGGAAAAACAGCCGTACTTATTTTAGAATACAGCGCTAACGTACTAGGCCTGAATAAAAAAATATTAAACTTTATAAATTTTAAAACTAAGAATGCCTACTATTAAAAATGACTCGGTACTTACATTCAGATGAGCTGGTTCGTTGTCTCGAGCGAAAATGAACTGAGGTTGCGGCACGGCGAATGTTGAGTGGTATTTATATGGACGGCCCGTACGCAAAAATGTGCCTACTGACCAATGAAATGAACAGGACAGAATTCATTACCTAATATGGAGGCTTATTAGCCCTAAAGCTAATACATATTTTCTGTACGTAGCTAACCAATCAGGCAACAGAGCGTGATAGCCTGAGGTTAGTGCATGCTAAAAAGCGACGCGTTATTTTTTTTATGTAGGCTGTCATGCATAAAATGCATGCTTTGCTTTCGGAGGCTGAGTGGTTCCCACGAAATTATACAACATTCTTATGCTAATTACAGTTGTGCAGGTGGGTTTGAGAACCTTGCATGCTAAGAAGCGGCGCCTTATTTTTTTTTTTGTAATCTATGACAGCCATAAAATATAAGCTTTGCATCAACCTTATATTTATGTAACATTGCGATGTTAATTTGTTGGGTGCAGGTGGATTCGAGAAGTTAGTATATACTAAAAAGCGGCGGCTTATTTTTTTCTGTCCCACGACATGTATAAAACATCAGCGCTGTAATTATGTAATGTTAGTTTCGTGGGTGTAGGTGGAGTTGAATACGTTTAAAGGAGAAGGGGAGGATGAGTGTGCAATTGACTCGAGTATCAGAAAAGAACGCCTGAGGGGCTTAGAGGCCGTCCTGCCAAACCGTCGTGAAAAACGACCATGCCCGTGTTGGTTAATTATATAGCATCTTGGCTAAAAGAAAAAACTACAGGCCTCCATCTACGCTAATTTTTTTGGGTGGGAACATTTTTTGCATATATACTTAAAAACTGGGAGGTGAGGGGCTTGATAAAACGTGCCAGCATTGCGATGAAGGAAAAAAGAAAAGGTTGTAGGATGAGAAAATGCTAAACACGTAATACGACGGGCCTAAAAGATAACTTCACTTCGCTCATGGCGTAAGGGGGAAAAGCGTTACACACACACACACAAAACTAATGAGCAAAAAATAATACACTCGCCCATTCGCAAACTTTTCTAGATAAATTAGGACAAGTAAAAAAGAAGCCGCTCATAGCCTTAAGGCTAGAAAGAGGCGTATCCTATGAATATTCTTTTTGTTTTTATTATTATTTAGCCTACGTTCCCAGTGGAAAAAAGGAAAAATCTATTCAGCCCGTTTATTTTCAACTAAGCGGCATGGATTACAGCCCTGCGTCGCCAAGCGAGCTCGGTTCGGACGTGGAGTCGAATTCTGGAAACGACCAAATTGATAGCGTTGCCAGCCTTAGTCCGTCGTTGAGAGGAAGGGGTGAGTCAGGTACAACTTCGGAAATTGGTGATATAGCCAGCCTTGGCCCATCGATTTCGTCGGAAGAGAGCAACGAGTCCAATGGGGAAGTAGATTCGAATGATGTATCACAAACTGGTACGGAAGTAGGCCTACCCACCCCGGATTTGACAAAAAGTAGCCCTAACCCATCGATTTCAGCACAAGCTGAAGCCGTACCCAGCACTAGTACTGGGATTATAACATTGCGAAAATGGAAGAAGCATTCTCGTAAAGGTAAGAGAAACAAATGGCAGTCGATTGTCAAAACTAAGAAGCGGAAATGGCTCAAACAACATCACGCTCTACAATTGCACTCAGCGCTCGGAGCTCAACGTCAACAACAGTTGTTTGAACAATACTACGAGATTGTTGGTTGCTACCCTCCGCCAGACAACCTGAATGAAAATGGTGATGTCCCACCAGCGGAAAGACCTATTAGAAACGTACTTCCATCAGTGAGAACGGAGGAAGTTTTTAAAAATCCCGTCTTTCCGAACGGGATGACGGAAACTAGGCTACAAGAACTAATACTAGGTACCGTACGAATGCGCCGCGCCTGGTTCATCAGTATGTTATTAATGCGACATACTTATCTTCACAGCCTAGAATGTGAAATTGGGTTGCTACATCATATTCGCGGGTGGAATCATCATGATGCTAAGCATTGCAATGCCATTGCCGAAGGTATTTTTAAAGAATTGAAAAACAATCCTTTAAACAACATTCATCATGACGGGCCCAACGATATAGCTTTAATGAATCTAAACGCAATTTGAAGGACTTAGGCTATCTGCCCCATCCTCTCTTTTTTTTAATTTTCAACTACCCTTTAGCTTCGTTGATAAAAAAAGTCCTACCTTTATCTTTTGTTTATTAAAATTCTTCCATTTTCTCTCTTCCATAATTTAAAGTTAGGCTGTAAGTTAGTTTTTACTCGTAATATATATTTTTGAGTCATTTGGCTCGTCTCTGATTCATTTTTAATAATAGAATCTATATTAAAAAGCGTTATAGTTATCAACAAATTGTCTTTCCTTATAGACAATTTTGTTTGACAGCAGTTGGACGCAACAAAATATCTTTAAAACTATAGCCAAGCGCTCGCTCCATGCCTCTCTTTCCCTCCTCCAGCATAGGCACACCTCGCGCGCAGAACTCTAGCCTGCGGCCTCAATGCTATCGTGCGCACAACACGACATGTGAGCTCACACAGCATTGAAAATCTGTTACGCCGCGCTCAACATTGGCGAGCGTTAGCTCAATACTAATCTGCACACAACAACTTTATGCTAGGTTCCCCCTCAGCATTGAAATCTGTTACGGAGAAAATTTGAAATCTTCAAACACGAATTGCATTGGAACTGTTACAGACTGAAATCTCAAATAGCACTGAATTAGTTACGGAAGAGGTTTGTGTACCGAAGTTTAGTATTGTTTTCTGTTAGGAACCGTACACAACTCCATACTAAGGTGCTAAATTAGTACCCTACACTACTTATGTCGCCAGCACTAAAATAACCTAACGTTTAGCTTGGACGCCAGGAACGTGTAGTCGATCGGTATCCTAACATAAGAGCTCTCTCTATTCCGTTAGGCTGCGTGTTGATTGATATTAATACGCTGGCGGCTCTCTGTGAAAGAATAACCAGATTTGAATTTACAAAACCTAAACCAACTATAAAGGTTGCCTACTGAAAAATATTCGTTGATTCTATTCAACACGAAAGAAGAGTGTTTTCTAAAGCGTGATTTGATTGTGTGGCGTCGCAAAGTTAAAAAAAAAATCAACCACGTGATTTCCGTAAAAATCGCTGTTTCTGGTGTGCAAGCAGATTAGATAACGCACGAAAAAAAGTTGTTGGATAAGTTTGTTAAAGGCACGTAACTCCCTCCGGTATATTTTAACAGTTTCACTCGATACATTACCGGAAATAGTTTTATATAAACTGATTTACCTTTCATTTGCTGGTCTAAGGGTACGATGCAGATGTTAGTAGTGGCGCGTGAATGTTATTAGGCTTGTTTTAAACGGCTCGGTCCGAGCGGTATTTAACTCACGCCACATCGCTGGCAAGCCGCGGCCCTGGAGGAAGGATAATTAATCCTTCGCTCATGTTTGCGACTTGGTCGTACGATGTGTTACGTTGCCGCGGCCCCGAAATGAGTTTAACTAGTGTCGTAGAGCAATGCGCGCTGTGGTCGTTTGAACTATATTTTAGCGTAGGTGACGCAGAGTAAAGTGGCCAGAATGGAGGGATTTATGTGCCTTTAATCTTTGCGTGGTGACTTCCGTATGGTTCCCAGACAACCCAACAGCTATACACGTCCTAGTACATCTGCGGATGTCATCTTCCTATTTGGAGGACCTAATTGTAGTTGTACGTTGTTCTTGGGTCTTTTGGGATGGCTAAGGGCTTGGAGAGTGGTTGGTTATTATTATTTCTTTATAGTTATATATTTATTTATTTTTTTCTATACTAACTTTATAATTGTTATGCCTACAGTCTTAACTGTTTTCTGTTTTTGAATATATTTACTGTATGTATTTATTGTACATATCGTCAAAGTTTACGGACAATGACGACAAATGTGTTGATTAAATTAAAATTAAATTATATAACTTTTGTATGATTCCGTTTAGTTCAGTGTCGGACTGGCCAGGTCGGCTAGTCGGCGATTGCGAGGGCTCAAGGTCCCACGGCAGGGGCCCCGAGCCAGGGCGCAAGACCTGTAAATGTTTGGGAAGGAAGTAGAAACAAGCGGCTACAGCGACTGCGTAGTCGCACCGGTCTTCTGTACAGTTCCTCCACTTCCAATGTTGAGGCGCACACCTCTATCACGCACTACAACAGCTATCTCTATTATACTAATCTAAAAGCAGTAGCCATCATAATTGTCGGTTAAAAATATATGTGTTAAAAATATATATTTAAAAATGTGTTAGCTTTTTGGCCTATTTTACATTTTAGGCGTAATTCTCAGCTTTTAGGCCCAATTTTAACCAGCAGTTTTAATTTCGTCAGTAGCAGCTAACGGCGATATGGATTGTATAGTAAGCCTATTCATTTTTGCAACACGGTGGGCCTACAGGTACACAGTTACAGTGTTACAACATAATGCCCAACGTAGCGTATATAGATCATTGGTAGTAGTAGTGGTGGTAGTGGTAGTGGTGTGTGTCTGGTTTTATTAACTTTTGGTAGTAGGGAAGTGAAGAGAGACACTGTTGAATACAACAACGACTCGTAGCAACTTGACGTTGCCATGATAACATGATTTTAGGCCTAATTTTAAAAATGCAACAATGCGACGAGACTATTTTAAACGAAGCTAAAATCCATTTTTATTGAGCGTTACCTTACGATTTTAATTCGACGATCAAATGTTATTAATTTAATTTAATTACCTCGAAGAATTCTATTAGCTATAAGGAAGTAACGATGTTTTAATTTGCCGTGTGATTTAACTAACTTCTCACACTGAATCTAACGTTGTAAACAATGGTCGTCAATAGCTGGTACCATAGATTAGAAAGTTAACTAGATGTACCGTCTCACCTCTTCCCATCCTACGCGGACCTCTAGCGGAAGTTGCGGCTACTAATACCTCTGGTAATGCTTTGCTTTCGTGCTGCTTCGAAGGCAAAAGCATTAGCAAAGTTGTTAGTAGCCGCAACTTCCGCTAGAGGTCCGCGTAGGATGGGAAGAAGTGAGACGGTATATCTAGTTAACTTTCTAATCTATGCTGGTACCGTTGCGAAGTTGAAAAAAGCGACGGACGGACAAAGTAGTTGCCACAGATTATAGAACTCTCCCTCTCACAGATACGTCACTTGTACTTCAGCCAGCGCTTCAAAAATGGGGCCTAGTTTCAGCAACGCGTCGGCGCGATGATTCATGTTCTCGCATTTTATTCGCCAGATGTCACTAGCAGATAGCGAAATTGAAATGCAAAAACTATCTAAACCTACTTCCGCTACGGCAGCGTTATGAAAACCACAGCGCCCGCGTGCGTATTTTCTGAGACAGTTGTTCTAATTATACCGCGTCCTCGCGGGTGATCGCTGCGCCTGCTGGCGAATCTAGTGCGAAGGATGGCTCAGCAGAAAAGAAAACGAGGTACCACCATGGAGGAAAGGTACGTCCATGGGTACCACTTAGCGCGCCAGTGTCGTATCTGTAAGCGGAGAGTTCTTTAATCTGTGGTCGTTGCCATAGTCTTCCCATCCGGTACGGCTGTGCAGAAGACTAAAAGGAAGTAGGCAGGCAGGCCGTACGTGACATCACTGTCCCATTCAATCGATCAGACCACAGAGAGTAGCAGACGGGCTTTTTGTCGCTGCCAACTTTAATCACGGACTTATATACTATCACACTACGTGTGATAATGCTTTAATTCACTCTTCGTGCTCTTATTCAGTACAAAAAGGTAAAAAAAAAAAGTAACACAGCCAATTAGAATTACGCGCAAACCTTTTTTTTGGCATTGATTTGTTTGGTGTAACGTTAAGGTATTTTAAAATAAT